>JACXGK010010764.1:0-17311 GCA_016801125.1 Novumbra hubbsi
GCCCAGGGGACGACAAGGAGGAGGCATGCCTCCAGATGGGGACGTGACGTTACCCCCCCGACGCGCTGCTCTAGTTAGTGCCACAACCCTGGCCCAGGGGACGACCAGGAGGAGGCATGCCTCCAGATGGGGACGTGACGTTACCCCCCCTGACGCGCTGCTCTAGTTAGTGCCACAACCCTGGCCCAGGGGACGACCAGGAGGAGGCATGCCTCCAGATGGGGACATGACAGTACCCCCCCTGACGCGCTGCTCTAGTTAGTGCCACAACCCTGGCCCAGGGGACGACCAGGAGGACGTGGCGCAGGGCGATCCGGGCGGCACTGATGGAAAGGAGGGAATCCAGGATGGAAAGGACAGAGTACGCTGGGAAACTCCTGTACCTCAGAGTCCTGGAGTGGACCAGCTACCACCGGCCTGAGGAGAGAGACATGAAACGAGGGGTGAATACGATAGTCGGGGGGAAGCTGTATTATATACGTCACCTTGTTTACTCTCCTCAGGACTTTTAACGGCCCCACAAACCGCGGGCACAGCTTCCGGCAGAGCAGGATGGCGCAGCAGAGGTGAACATGGGCTGCATTCAAAGTGGCCTCTGAGCACCAAAACCCGTCGTCCACCGAGGAGACGTCAGACCAGCCGTGTGCCATATGCACATCTGTATTCCCATTCATGTTAAATCTATAAAATATACATTTTTACTGGCTTTTTAACTTGATTCATAGTAACTATTGGTTTAGCTAATTTGACATTATCCTAAAGTGGTTGTATTGCTTGGTTAAATGTTAATCCAGACATGATTTGTATTAGGGTTATTTAATGATGAATATCTCTAAAATGCATTAGTCTGTGAGGGTTTTGTACAAATGCATTAAACAGTGTCTTGTGTCAGGTATGTTGTGATGGACAGATTATAGTGTGGGGAAGATTCCTGTTACCAATTCCAGGTAATTTTACTGTAATTTTAAAGACTAAAATAGATTTTTTCATTCATAGGCTTTCATTTTTGTAGTTCTGCTTTTTGTTCTGGAATACGGACAAATTATGATCCAGACTCAAAGCCATCAAGTCCTGCATATGGACGCTTACTGTAAGACTCACATCTAGTCTTAGATGAATCTCCTGCCTTTATAAAGAACTACACTGTAAAAGATATTGTGCATACTCTACTTAAAAAACAGTATTTGAAGAACTGTATTTGTAAGTTTTATTTACTTACATTTTCGAATCAAGAACTGTATTTGTAGGTTTGATTTACTTAGTTAAGTATTAACTAAGTACTTACAAATTTTTTTAGTTAAGTATTATTTTATTCAAGTTCCTAATGTGACTTTTTTATGCACATCCTACTCTAAAAGCTGATGCAAATAGTTGCTGTCACGGTCTTGTAGTGTGGCGGAACCAAACGCGGACATAGTTTCAAACAAAAAGGTGATTTAATCCAGGACAAACGGTGCAAACTACATGAAACTGTAAACGTCAAAATGAAAGGCTTGAAACAAACATATAAACGAAATACAAATAACATGTAGCGCATTCGCTTGAAAATGAACTAAATGAAAGGACAAACTGTGAGCTGTTGCATGTGAACAAACAAACAAACAATAAACCACACCGTGTGTGGCTGGAAACTGAACCTAAGTAGGCTCCCCAATCAGAGTCAACTGAATGCAGCTGCTCTGACTGGGGAGCCCACAGCGGCATAAAGAGGGCTAGAGGCCTCACTTTTAGTCCTGCTCTGAAATGGCCAGGGGCTCGCAGCCAGGGCATGACAGTTGCAGCAATATTCTTTAGTAAATATTACTCGATTTTGTGAGTCAACTACATATAGAATAACATGCATACAAGTACACATACAAATTTAAACCTCACTTTGATTTTTTTCTGAAATGTAAACTAAATAGAAATATCAATGTTGAGAATTGTTTCCACTGCAGGATCTTTGAACATATGACCAAGGAGCAAGTTTTTGCAAAATAAACCTTAAGTTGCACATATGTACATTTTAAATATTAAATGTAAAAACACATAAAAAAGTTATTTTGATTTTAAAATGTTTAATACTGCAAAGTTTATTTAATTTATATTACTTTTAACAATCTTAGACACTTCCTTACACTTAAACAATGCAGTGAAATAAAGAATTGTCTAGCCGTTATTTAAAGGGATAGTGAACTTCTTTGCACCTTATTGTCTGATAGTTACCTTACCCTGAGAGTGGTCCATGGGCTTGGAAAAACTGTTATTCATTGATCAGAGTTGTTTAAGCCACTACTAACGTCAGTTAACTATCCACATCTAACAAAAACACATCTAACAAAAATGGGAGTGAATTAAACAAAGTTCAATGTGTGGTCAAATCATCTCAAGCGAGACATACCTGCAACATGAACAATGTCCAGTACAAGTTGATAAGCTCCAGGGCGCATAACCGAGCCAATGGCAACGTGCCAAGGACAGACTGAGCCAACGAAGACGAGGGAACGTCCATCAAGTAAAGAATTGATAAAAGGTGTTGGCGTCGACCACGACGCTGCCTCACAAATATCCTCAACTCTGACCCCTCCAACAAGGGCAGAGGACGCAGCAACCCCACGCGTAGAGTGCGCTCTAAGACCCTCAGGCTTGCGCACTCACTGACTCATAAGCCAAAGCGATACATCGCACAGCCAGTGAGACAACCACTGTTTGGAAAGAGGCCTACCGAGCAACCTATCGCCGTGGCACACAAACAGCTGTGGAGAAGACCTGATTCTCTTTGTGTGTTCCGTGTAATGCACATGTAACCCATTCATTACATACTTGAGGGAAAACAAAAAATAAGCCTGGGACATGGGGATGCTGAGGAGGTGAGACGGCACCTTCCGTTCATTCAAGTTCTCAAGAGGATTAAGGTCTGGGGAATTTCTTTCGCAGTCCTCAGCTGTCCAGGCCATCCTCCAAAAGTATTCGCCTCACTGTGCTTGCAGATGCACTCACCCCTGCCTGCTGCCAATCCTAGACTTTCTTGGGCACCCTGAAGCCTTCTTTACAACAATTGAACCTCTCTCCTTGAAGTGCTTGATGTTCTGATACATGGTAGATTTAGGTGCAATCATACTAGCAGCAATATTCTTGGCTGTGAAGCACTTTTGTGCAAAGCAATGATGACTGCACATGTTTCCTTGCAGGTAACCATGGTTAACAGAGGAACAACAATGATTTCAAGCCCCACCCACCTTTTAAAGCTTTCTGTCTGTTATTCTAACTCAATCACCATGACATCAGCCTTGTCATCATCAGTACTCTCACCTGTGTTAACGAGAGGATCAGTAACATGATGTCAGCTGGTCCTTTTGTGGCAGAGTTTAAATCTAGAGGAATTATTTTGGGGGGGGGGGGGTTATGTGCATTTTCATGGAAATGAGGGACTTTGCAATTAACTGCAATTAATCTGATCACGCTTCGTGACATTCTGGAATATATGCAAATTGCCATCATAAAAACTGAGGCAGCAGACTTAGTGAAATTATATATTTGTTTAATTCTCAAAACTTTTGGCCACAGCTGTACTGTTGGTACCTTCATTTGCACCAAAACAGCTAACATTCAATTCACAATCACATATGATTCCTTACTGGACACATTGTTATGCCAGAAGTTTAATTTACTTGGTGTTGTTCTGTGATGAGTATTCCTTAGAAGCAGTATATTATACCTCCATTCTAGAGAGGGGTGTGACCATTCAAAGTTTCTGCAGTTTCTTCCACTACACTCCAGCAGTGGTCGGCAATGTCCTTTGGCGTGTGTGACAAGCCAAAACAAACATATTGAAATACTAGTCCCCCTATGAGTCCCAAATATAATAACATTAGACAGTAATTATAGACTAGTACTGGAAGATTATAGAATACAATACACGGCATAACAGATGTTGTTTTAATTGTTAAGTTTAGACCTACAAA
This sequence comes from Novumbra hubbsi, assembly GCA_016801125.1. Taxonomy (NCBI): domain Eukaryota; kingdom Metazoa; phylum Chordata; class Actinopteri; order Esociformes; family Umbridae; genus Novumbra; species Novumbra hubbsi. Next base: position 3,945 of record JACXGK010010764.1, read on the forward strand.
TGTAACTGTGATTGAAAGATTCCTAAATCTATGATCACACATGAATTACCAAACAGAGGTACTCTGATAATGAACCAAAAGTAAATGTTCACTAAATGAGAAAATCAACTCGTATCTGCTCTGCCCCTTCCATCCCTCTAGAATACTACAAATAAGAGGATAATTAATATTTACCTGACTAATCACCTCAAAAACATTAATACATTAACATTTTAAAATCACAATAATATGTTATGTACACTTTAAATGCACTTTAAATTTCTCTCTCTGTGTAGATAACAACTCAACACATCCTGTACATTAAGAAAACATTTCTACATAAAAATAGTTCCAAGATTGTTCCAGACACAGACTGAATGAAACTCTATTATAATTGGTTCCTTTCACCTGTCAATAAACTCCCTTCACCACTGAGGAACTTGTCTCTTTATGTGATCATGTTTATTTTGGAACCTTGACTTCAGGCTCACTCTGTTCCACTTGGTTTGATAGAAACCTATGTACATGCAAATTATAAACCATATCATACTGTTCTATATCAAATGTGTAATCAATTTTAATTCAACCTTTAGTGACAGTCAATCAATGATACATTGACACCAGCAGACCGATAGATGTATCACTAAATAGTTGTCAGTATCTTCACAGATCCATTGTAAACATAGAATCCAGGATAGAGTGAATTTGGTCTGGACTCTGTGGAGAAGGACAGATTTCTTGCCTTGTGGTCCAGATAAACTCCTACTCCGGAGGACCAGGGGACAGGGATATCAGACCTGTTATTATTGTGGTAGAAATCTCATCTGGATGTAGAGCAGTATAACCTCCTCAGGACTGATCATTATAACCAAACCATAACTTATTACCATCTCCTTTTCTGCTGATCCTTTTATAGGAGACGACTACTTCAACCTGATTTCAACTTCCCTCTACCTCCCAGTAACAGACTCCAGACAGACCCTCTCTACACAACACCTGTTCATAGAAGGTAAATCTGTCTGGATGGTCAGGATAGGACTGTACCTTATTACATTATGTCACCTTTCTGTTTCCCTCAGACACACATAGGAACTGATATGCTGTATTGGGATCCAATGTCAGCTGGCAGGAATCTAAGAGAATGAAAAACAAAAACAGTCACAGTGAGTGTGTCTTTCTCTGTCTCTCCTTCTCTTATTGTGTGTGTGTGTGTGTAAGATTGTATTTACATGCTAAGAAACAGAATGTGCACAGGCATATGGTTACAAGTGTCTATGGTTGAGTGTGCAAGTCTACATGGGGTGCAAATAACTAGGTGTGATTCTGTCTGTTGTGTGTTATATTATTGTATGTCCTCACATCTTAAGAAATACCCCCTGGTCTTGGGCTCAGCAGTTCATCCAATATCAAAGGTCCAGAATAATAATGTCTAATAGTAATCTATATACAGGTATCTAGAGGAGAGATGACTGGCAACAAGTTAATATCATTACCAGTCTGAATATGGACTATTAGAATATATCATATATTTATAACAGAGTATTCCCGTTACCCCTGCTCACTGACCACGTCTCTGCCCATCGTCTGACACACACCCTCCAGCCCCGTTGCCGACCCACGCCTGTATATGACCACGAACATTCTGTGTCCGCCTTTGGGTCTTTCCGTCATAATCCTGATAGTACGATCTGGCCATGACGAACCCAGTGGATTTGGATCGCCTCCAACAGGCAGTAGCCCACCAAGGAGCTGCCGTGGGTCGACACGAGGAGATTTTGCGTTACATGGTTCTGGAACTACATGACCAGCGGGAGACGCAGAGGCTAGCTTCCGAGTCAATCGCTCGTCATTTGGAGCGGCTAACCCAATCACTACCGGTTCGGGATGCCCTCCAACAGCCGCCCCTTCCGTCTTCCTCCGGTGGTCCTTCATCTCCAACATTCACCACTCGGGAACCACATCTGCCTCCGCCGGAGCGGTTTTCCTGTGACTCCCGGACCTGTTGTTCGTTCTTACTCCAATATTCACTGGTTTTTGACCTACAACCATCGTCGTTCCCTACAGAATGGGCTAAGGTAGCATACCTGATTACCCTGTTGTCAGGACGTGCCCTGGAATGGGCAACTGCGGTTAAGGAACAACAATCTCCTGTCTGTAACAGTCTAGCTACCTTCTCAGCTGAGCTTGGGAAGATTTTTGATGCGCCACAGCTCGGAAGAGACGCAACACGTCACCTGTTGCAATTACGCCAGGGAGCTAGCAGCGTAGCCGACTATGCCATTCGGTTTCGGACTCTCGCTGCGGACAGTTCCTGGAATTCCGAGTCCCTGATTGACGCCTTCCTTAATGGATTGTCCGACTCTATTAAAGACGAGCTTGCTGCTCGGGATATGCCTACGGATCTGGATGCCCTTGTCGCCCTGGCCACACGAATCAGCAGTAGACTCTGCGACCGGGCCCAAGAGCGAATGTGCCGACGCCCCGCCCAGTCTCTGACGTCACACGACCAAAGTAGAGAGAGGTCGCTTCGGGAGTTCCCGCTGTCATCCGAGCCAGCATGGAACTCGTCGAGGGTTTCCGACCGCTCCACCCCTGAGCCCATGCGGTTGGGAAGAGCACGGTTGACGCCAGCAGAGAGGCAGAGACAACTCACTAGCCGATGTTGTCTCTACTGCGGGGGAAACAACAATTTTGTTGCCAACTGTCTGTTAAAAGACCAGGCTCATCCGTGAAGACGGGATTGCATGTGAGCCACACTAAGATTCCCTGGATACCCACTGTCCGTTTCCCGTTTCATGCCACCATTCAGTGGGGTGCTCAGTCAATGAAGGTCAGTGCTCTCATTGACTCCGGGGCCGACGACGTGCTTTATGGATTCCACCCTTCTCGGCCAACTTGGGGTCCCCACACAACCCCTCCAGACACCGATTGAGGCTACAGCTTTTGATGGCCGGTCAGTCAGTCATATCACCCGTATTTCAGTTCCTGTTGCCCTGGTCTTATCAGGCAATCATCTTGAGTCTCTCCAGTTTTTGCCTCTGGGTTCCCTTCACGTTCCGGTGGTGTTGGGCCTGTCCTGGCTCACTAAATACAACCCCCATATTGACTGGTCCACCGGTTCCATCGAGGTGTGAAGCTCTTTTTGCCTGGGTCATTGTCTGATGTCTGCCGCTCACGTTGTTCCCGACCAGCCAGCGGTGCTGCCTGCCGATGTTGAGATTTCCTCTGTGCCTGCTCAGTATTGGGACTTGAAGGAGGTGTTCAACAAGAGCCGTGCTGCCTCCTTGCCTCCCCGTCGTCCCTACGACTGCGCCATTGAGCTCCGTCCCGGCACAGCGCCTCCCCGTGGACGTCTTTACTCCCTGTCGAGTCCAGAGACCAAAGCAATGGAAGAGTATTTGGAATCGTCCCTCAGGGATGGAATCATTCGCCCTTCCTCATCCCCTGTAGGCGCCAGATTTTTCTTTGTGGTGAAGAAGGACAAGTCATTGCGTCCCTGCATTGGTTACAGGGGATTGAATGACATCACGGTGAAGATCCTCTTCCTCTCCTGTCCTTCACCAAGCTGGACCTTCGCAATGCCTACCATCTGGTTTGGATACGGGAGGGGGACGAATGGAACACGGCCTTCAACACCGCCAGTGGTCACTATGAGTATCTGGTGATGCCGTTCGAGTTGACCAATGCGCCTGCCGTCTTTCAGGGGTTGGTTAATGACGTTCTCCGGGACATGCTGTACCGGTTTGTGTTCGTCTACCTAGATGACATCCTCATCTTTTCTCGCAGCGCTCAAGAACACAGTGCACACGTGCGGCGGATCCTACAGCAGCTGTACGTCAAAGCGGAGAAGTGCGCATTTCACTGCATTACCGTCCTGTTCTTGGGGTTCGTGGTGGCTGCCGGCAGCATCCAGATGGACCCGGGCAAGGTCAGCGCGGTCCTGGAGTGGCCGCAGCCAACATCTCGTCTGGAGCTCCAGCGCTTCCTGGGGTTTGTCAACTTTTATCACAAGTTCATCCGGAATTACAGCTTGTTGGCAGCCCTTATCTCTGCCCTTACCTCTACTAAGGTATCTTTCGTGTGGTCTTCGTCGGCGGCCCAGGCCTTCGCTGACCTGAAGCAGCGGTTCACCTCAGCTCCTATCCTGGTCCATCCTGACACTGGACGTCAATTTGTGGTGGAGGTGGATGCCACTGACAGCGGGGTGGGCGCGGTGCTGTCGCAGCAGTCGGAGGAGGACCAAAAGCTGCACCCCTGCGCCTTCCTCTCCCGTCGGCTCAGTCCAGCTGAGCGCAACTACGACGTCGGCAACAGGGAATTGTTGGCATTCAAGACCGCGCTCGTGGAAGGGAGGCACTGGTTGGAGGGGTCGGAGGTCCCGTTCCTGGTGTGGACCGACCACAAGAACTTGGAGTATCTGCGTTCGGTTAAGCGCCTCAATGCCCGGCAGGCTAGATGGGCCTTGCTCTTTACCCGCTTTGACTTCACGCTGTCCTACCGCCCCGGCTCCCGGAACACCAAGCCCGATGCCCTCTCCCGTGTGTTCGGGTCAGCTGCTGTTCCCCGTGACCCTGAGCCCATTCTCCCTGCTGCTTGTTTTGCCACATCCCTGGTGTGAGGGGTCATGGAGGCGGTTCGTTGGGCTCAACCGTTCCTCAGGGCCGTAGACCTCCCAGTTATTTCACACACCTGTTGCTTGTTATCTGTGTATAGGTTGGCTGGGTGTTTTCTGTTCTGTGTGTGTTCTTGTTTTGTGTGTCCGTTGTAGACTACTGTGATGCTGTGTAAAGAGTGGACCAAAATGCAGTCAGGCAGTTTGCCGATAGGGTTTTATTTAACCTATCGTAATGAACGGTAGCGTCTAAGTACGACGTCCATTTACAAAGGACAAAAGGTGATAGCGAATCTCATTCACTACTACAGCACGTAAATACTGACACGCAACACTAATGTCAATAACAAATGCAGAGACAAGACACATGAGGGATTAAGTACCCCGTTAATGGGTACCAGCTGTAAGGAATCAGGGAGGGATTCGTTCGCAGGACATGGGGAACAAGACAAACACGAACAGTGGTGCCTAGAAGGCCGGCGACGTTGAACGCCGGGGGGCTACACGAACAGGGGAGTGGCCGGCATTAGGCGGAGACGTGACAACTACGTTTGTGGTACTATTCTATTCCTTACGGTTTTGCCTTGTGTATTCTATTCAACGGTCAGTTTAATAAATGACCAGTATCAAAATTCCTGCACCTTGGTTCGTCATTTTGCTTTGCATTGATCACACCCCTGTTTCTAAGAGACATTATAAACACTTCTCACTGCAAGCTTTTATCCTTGACATATGTCACTCAGACCTTCAGCGGTTGCGGTAAGACTCCTTGTTAAACAGATGGGTGCGGAACCAGTTGCACAAGGTTAAAAGTATGACTAATGTGAACTTAGGTACACGGGTAAAACCCAGACAGGAAGGTGAAGGTGGAGTGGCTGCAACAGGCAGAACTATTGGCCACCTTGGACACGAACAGGGAACTGTCACCCCTTTATCTACTTGCTGATCTCTAGACCCGGTTCTAGCCCTTTCATCTTTTTCTTCTATTTTTACCTTTCTGTCCTCTTTTGTCACTCCTTCACTGCTGCAACTCATTAACTCTTCTTCCTGTCATGCACCATTGTACCAAAGAAAAATGTGAAAATGTACTTGGCAATATAGCTGATTCTGATTCCTCCTCCTTGCTCTCCTATTTGATCTCATAGAGGTTCCAGTAGCACTATATTAACCACTTATTGAGAAGAGATCCAGTATCACTATATAAACCACTCATTAAAAAGAGTTCCATTAGCACTATATAAATCACCTATTGATAAGAGTTCCATTATCACTATATAAACCACTAATTGAGAAGAGTTCCAGTATCACTATATAAACCACTCAAATAAAAGAGTTCCAGTTTCACTATATAAACCACTCATTTAGAAGAGTTCCATTAGCACTATATAAACCTCCTATTGAGAAAAATTCTAGTATCACTATTAAAACCACTCATTTAGAAGAGTTCCAGTAGCACTATATAAACCACTCATTGAGTGGTTAGCAGGAAGCTCAGTATCAAGTAAAATCTGGAATTGACTCAAAGATGATGCAGCTCCGACTGAAGGAAGTGCCCCAGATTGCCACCTGCTAACATCAGAGGGGTTGAATCCCAGGAAAAGTGACAGCCATCAGATAGATGCCTAGGTCTTCAGATGTGCAGTGGGTGCTTCCTGGGCACAGTAAACTACCTAGCCAAGTTTTGCAGCTAACACACAAGGACGGTGGGAGTGGTCAGAGATACATGAGCTGGCTTTCAATAAAATCAGGGACAACGTTGCACAACGTGCTGAAATACTACAACCCAACAGAGCAGCTTGTGACACAACAGGATTCTTCAGAGAGTGCGCTAGGAGCAGCCTTGGTGGATAAAAGACAACCAATAGCATATGCCTGCAGTGCCCTGACAGAGACTGACAAAGGGTATGCACAGATAAAGAAGGAGCTGGAAAGACAGGAAAGAAAACCCTGGTTGCATCACCCCAACAATGTCCAGAGATTGGACAAGGTTCCGTCCCGGGTAGAATGGTTGAGTGTCGGACGCCTTTACTGGTATCTCATTGTAGAAAAGCAATTGTACATTGGGGGGGGGGTGTTAAATGTATTTATCACAGCTGTACTGGAACAAGAAATCCATTGAACAGGTTCAATCTAGACCATAAACAAGTATTGACTGTTGATTTTTCCACACAATAGTAGCCTAGACCCTCAGCAAACAATCCGAGGCCCCAGATGCCAAGGCTCCCACACCCAAGGCCCATCAGTCCAATACTCAGATGTCAAGGCCTCCCTTGCCAAGGCCCCTACAGCCAAGGTCCTCAAAGTCAGGGCCCCCACAGCCTAGGCCCCAACCCATGAAACCAAGATCCCCGCAGCTAAGTCCACTGGCCAAGGAGCCAGGTTGCACTACAAACATAAGGGTAAGATCATCATCATTTTTGTAGCAAGTATAGATTTCATTGCAGTGATTGACAAAGCAAACTCTTGAAAGATGGGTGGCATACTCTGTACAAAGCAAGAAACTAAATGTATGATTGACAAGTCCTTTACCCAATAATATGTTAATACTGTGTGAACGGGCGTATACTTATGATGTGCGTTCTTCAGGTCCCGGAACGACACAGCGCATGTAAGAGTTGTGATGAACCAACCAAGAGATGAGGAGTTAGGTTAAAGGAGCGGGGTCACTCCATTTATTCCGGTGCTCTTCATTCAGCACAATTATAGGAAAGTAAATCAGCCCCTATAGGAAAGAAATTCACATATATAATAAACGAGTTCAGGAAGCTTGAACGTCCTCTCTGGATGACAGGCTCTCCTTCTCCGAGTGTTCCTCTCTCCCCCACTCTCCATCTTGGTCTGTAATATATAGAGCAGCCGAGCCAATTAACGAAGTGAATGCAGCCGTGCGTAATTTTCAGCCATGCCACCCGCGGAACGACCGGGTGAGGGCTCCCCGCTCCCGTTCGCGAGGTCCGCACCTCCACACTGAGAATTAATTATGTTTTATTTGATTACTCAAATAAATGAAAAATGAAAAATTATTGTCTACTGACAAATAAATAAATAAAAATTCAGAACACAGACATGTTTAGACAATTGACATAGACAACAACAGGATAACATGACATTACTACAATGAACAGGCTCATCACATACAGTAAGTGATTTTAACTGAATTTGACTGACAGAGCAAAGCTGTATGTAGAGGAGAAGGGGTGTAGTAGACATCGCAGATGGGGATAGTCAGGCCTGAGAGGGTTTTGTACAAATGCATTAAACAGTGTGTCTTATTTCAGGTATGTGACTATGTGCTATGACTAATTTTACAGTCTTTGTATAAAAGGAAGTTGTAAATCTCTATCTGTTTGACCTGCGCTCTGCATTTGAAGGCTGTAATTTCTGCTGTTCTGCTCATTGACTCTGGCTCACCTGATATCTGGCCAAACCTGATATCTGACATCTGATTTCACCACAGAACCAGGAAGTCAAAGAAAACATACCACTCCTCTGACAAAACAAAACAGTTCAAGGAAAATGAAACTAATCTCTGGTTCTTTTCTATGTTGTATGAGTGTGAAAAATGGCAGAGGTCGAAAGCTCAATCGATTGTTCGATTTGTTTAGATCTATTGAAGGATCCAGTGACTCTTCCCTGTGGACACAGCTACTGTATGGGCTGTATTAAAGGCTGTTTGGATCTGGAAGATGACAAGGGTATCTACAACTGCCCCCAGTGCAGACAGACCTTCATCCCAAGACCTGTTCTAAACAAGAACACAATCCTGGCTGAATTGGTGGAGAATCTGAAGAAGACAAGACTCCAAGGAGCTCCTCCTGATCATTATTATACTGGACCTGGAGATGTGGAGTGTGATTCCTGCACTGGGAGAAAACTCAAAGCCATCAAGTCCTGTCTGGTGTGTCTGGCCTCTTTCTGTGAGACTCACCTCCAGCCTCACTATATATCTCCTGCCTTTAAAAATCACATGTTGGTCCAAGCCTCTACACAACTACAGGAGAAGATATGCTCACATCATGACAAACCACTGGAGATTTTCTGTCATACTGATCAGCAGTGTATCTGTTATCTCTGTACGATGTATGAACATAAAGGCCATGATACAGTCTCATCTGAAGCAGAAAGGACTGAGAAACAGGTAAGATGGGAACATAAATATTACAGTTATTTTTCCTTAATCACTAATTCATTTTCTGTTATGTAATACATCATTTTAACTTTCTGAAAATATAACCAACTTGGCCCGATGCTGTAATCAAACATCTCTTAGTTGAAGTTAACTATACTTACTGCTATAGAATGTAGCATATAGAAATGATTGGACAAATAGGCAATAGTAAAATTAATCTAATATCAAATCAGCTTTGAAGAAACACTTTTCACAAAAAAAATGTTTCCTTCGGAGACCTGTTGTTTTGGCCATAATTAAAGTGAAACACAAATTTTAGTTTGTTGCAAATGTCTTATTTTGGAGGTTTGTGTTTCAAAACAGCAATTTTCGTGTACACACTTAGAGAGGGGCCTATATTCAGGTAGAATACAAAGGCTCTACAATGTTCTCTACATACATTTATTAATAGGGCAGTGTTTCTCAACAGGGGTGGTACAGCCCCCCCAGTGGGCATTTAGAGCACAACAGGGGGCGCTGGATGCACTATTTTGCAAAGGGGAGTATTGAGCTGGTGTAGGGGGGCGATTGTATGAAGGCAAGTTTGCGCCAAAGAGTCACGACAATAGGAGTTTTAACATAGGAGTTTTCAACTACCAGTAAAACACTGTTGTCTTCAATATTAAAACTTGCCAGTTCATGCGAATGGATGAGAAAGTGTATGGTTACTCTTCTTCTCTGCAGTGTTTCTGTCAGTTTCTTGTGGCGCAGATCCATGCTGCCTTCATGGAATGGGACGTCATCATCTATAACATTTTACCCAATTGGCGTTTACTGTGAAAACTCTGGAACCTTAATGTTCTTTTTCTTGGTGTTTCCCGTGGAAGAATTTATCTAAAAGTGTTAATTTCTCTGAGGGATACAACGTAAACACATTGTTATCACAGTGGTTACACATTTACAAGAGGAATATTCCACTGTCGGACTTCCCCTGAAAGTAATTAAGCATCCAGCATACAGATGCACAATTAAACACTATTCAATACCATGCTTTGTTGACATGACTAAAATACAACGTTGTCAAGGCATATCAACACAACCAACCTATACAATAAAGCATGAACAATATTTTACAAACAGACAGACACCTGCCACCTGACAAGCATATCACAGCAACACCATCAGCCAGCATACATTCAGCTGAGACACCGCTGCAACTTTTCTCTGCAGCGTTATAAATCATTCTTGTCGTGAACTTTAAAGTCTTAATTAAACATTAACATGATTTGTCTATGAATAAAATAAAATGTGAGAACATGGAAAAACAGGGTTTACTAAACATGGATTTATCTAAATAAAAGTAAATTGTCTAATATCTTGTTTTTAAAGGTCTTGAAAGTGCTGTTAGCATTGTAAAAAGGTCAGGACTCAAAAAATGATGGGTTTTTAGCTCTAGTCGCGCCGCATTCATGATGTTAGATGTCAACAAGACACATGCTGTTAGCTGCTTTTCTCCAAATACTGTTGTTCGTAATGTAAACAGCTACCTAATACCAAGCTAGTATAATAATAATTATTTAATAATTTAGCTTGCTACATAGTTGAGATTGACTGCTATTCCTCCCAAATGTGTCCCATGAAGTACAGAAAGTAGCTGAATTGTTACACCTCCTAGATGCCGTTAGCTCCTAGCGGTTTTCCGATGTTGTGAAGCGGCCACACTGAGAATTCGAAATGCACTTTGGCTCATACCTGCCCCTATATACCTGAGCATGCCCATAGTTCATTCACCATTTTTCTTCAGCATCAACTGAACACACTACAAGTATTTATTTTGCACTTGTTGATTTACATTGCCAGATATTCGTCTAATGCCGGCATCATCAAGAACATTTATTAACTCAGCTTGCCGCTGCGCCGCCTGGGTCGATTGGGACAAAATTCTCACTTTTGTTTGCTGTCTCGGACCTAAACACGCCAGGGGTGATGTCCTGGATTCATCAGAGTGCGCTGACTGTGTTTTCCAGGAAGATGTTCTTCTGGATATGATCTTCCTCCGCTTCTTCGGATGGCAGCGGATCAGACGTCAACCTTGGGGAGAGGGGCCATGGAAGGGCTTATCCCTTTGATCTATGCAGACCCGCCTCTTCCCTCATGGGGTTGTAGGGTGGGGATGTTCAACGGGTCACGTCATCCGAAACCATCAGGCAGATCCTACATTCCCTTATTAGGGTTGTTGAGTGACGGGAGGTAATCAGCGGCTCACTTTCTTCTGGGCTGGGGAAGGTGGCTAGTTGAGATTGGGTTTATTCGGTGAGTATGTGACTACGACGATGAATACATTCAGACGGTGGACCTGTTTGCGTCAAGGGCGACTGCGCAATGCAGACTTTGGTTCTTTCTGAGGGACCATGATTGTCCACCGCTTGGGACGAATGCCTGTCCATGGCCCACAGATCTTCTTTACGCATTTCAGGGGTTGATGTGCCAAAATGGGAGCTGTCCAAGGTCCTGTCGGAGCTCTGTGAGCCAACTTTCGAGCCTTTGACACAGAGCTCTTGAAATGAAGTTTCCTTTAAAGCAGCCATGCTTTTAGCATTGTGTTCTGCTAAGCGAGTGAGCGAACTATGCGCTTTTTCAACTCGCTGAGCAAGGCACTAATGCAACCTTTTTGCTGCGTCATCGGCCCTCTTTGGAGGTGGATATCAAGGATATTTGTGAGGCGGCATCGTGGTCGACACGTGGTCCATTTATTATCCTTGTCGAATTTTGTTCTCGCCACTGCGTCCGTAGGGTTGTGATGCGTTACAATTTGCTATCTGTATGAGCTGTATTCACCAATCGTTTCTTATCGTTTGGAGCACATTTTCCCATGGCCCCTTGGTTAGTGGGCTGGTTCCTGGCTTTTGTACAGGAGAACCAGGTTTGCTTCCGTTGAGGGAAACTATTTTTGTGTCACCATGGTCTCCCCTTTATTCATGATTGTATGGCCTCAGGCCCTATCATGTAATTTTTTACTTTTGTAAATGTCAGTCTCACTTGAGCTACAGTTATTTACCTTTACCTTTTTTGAATGTTAAATTTCTAACTGTTTATGATTGGCTGCTGTTTTTGATATCAAATTAGTTTGAATGTTACATTTCTAGTTAATCTGATTAGCTGCTGTTACCTAATTTAAGTTGAATGTCACATTTTTTATTTTTTTTTAAATACCTGTAGATTTCTATTCACATGGCATGTCTATTTCCTGAGATTTTTTTATGATAACAATAGTAATAATATTATTAATTAATATTCATGTTATGTAGACTACATCTTATTTGATGGAGGGGTGTTAAGGGACCTGAACAGTGGCTTGGGTGGCGCTGGCCCAAAAAAGATTGAGAAGTACTGCTGTATCAATCAATCAATCATGTTTATTTATATAGCACAATTCATACATAGATGCAATTCAATGTGCTTTACAAGACATTAAAAGAGAAATAAAAAGAGAAATAAAAAAAATATTAAAAGAATTAAAAGAGCAATACAATTTTATAACTAACAGTCTATCTACAACTTGTATTAAAACAGACATGGATTATTTTAGAATGTAAAAAAATACAGATTAAAGAAAAATTGGATTTTAAAAAAGGATTTTAAAAAAGTAATGAAAATGAAAAAGTCTGGTATAGGGTTTCCATGTTGCTTTTAAAGTATCTATTAAAGCTATAGAGCACATTTTGTGGTCAAGCCCTCAGTCATAGGCACGTGAAAACATGAGTGTTTTTAACCCAGACTTGAAAATGTATAGGTTTGGGGCATGTCTAAGATCTTCTGGTAGCTTGTTCCAGTTGTGTGCCGGGTAGCTACTAAATGCCGCTTTGCCATGTTTAGTTTGGACTCTGGGCTCTACTGTAGGGCAAATCAAAAGACTAGAACCGTCCTCTGTTATGTCTTTGTATTAATAAACTGTATCAAATTTAATGAGACTCTTGATTGTATAAACTGTCACCTACATGGGTTTCCTTTGCCCTCTTCTCCCTCTGTTGTCATGGATACACTGTGTCAGTCACTGTCATGCTGTCAAATTACATTGAAGACATAAAAAATAAAGTGCTGAAGAATTGAGTTGTACATCTTTACACTGGTGTAGCCACAGCCCACAACATTTTACAATCTGTCTTTTTAGTTTTTGCCTTGTCCCTCTGTGACAGAGGGCTCTGTCTCAGGTCGTTCTAGCTTGTGAACGACTTCACTTGCAGCAGGTTACGTTTTCGTTGGTTAGGTGGAATTGCTAACGAATCTCCGGGGGTGCACACTCGGTTTTACGCTGGCGCCTTTTCCTTTGTTTACACACACATTGGCATACATGCGATACACACTCTTATATTTCGGAAACACTCACCAAAACACCCAGTAGTTACGTAATAAATTATTTATTGGCTTAGCGACATTGTTTGTTTGAATGTGTTGAAGTGCTCGGTCTCCCGTGTCGTTTGTGTACCGCATCCAGCCAATCCGAACATAAGCTAAAGTGGGGCTATATCGGGTTCTTCGCACTGCTGCGCAGTCGCAGTGGAACCCCGTTGGAACGGTTCATTTTCATTCATTTTTGGGTGCCTTTGTGAGTGAATGTCAGGTTGATTGTGTCGAATTACACGTACAACTGTAATGTCGTTTAGTGTT
>JACXGK010010765.1:0-17304 GCA_016801125.1 Novumbra hubbsi
CTTGAACTCTGCGTCGTAAGCGTGTCTCTTGACAGGTGCCATTTTTGGGTCTTTATACACACACAAGTGGTGTGCGACTATTAGTAAGCACAGTACCGGTGTTTACTGACTACGGTAGCCGTAATGCTGCAAGCGGTGCGGCTTTGTAGTTTACCAGTTGTACTGAAACATTTTATTATTGTTAAATATTTCTTATTATTATTATTGGTATTTCATACTGAAACATTTTGACAGTGCGCCTTATAATCCGGAGCGCTTTATATATGGATCAACCAATCAAGCAATTGATCCATATATAAGGCGCTCCGGATTATAAGGCGCACTGTCGTTTTTTTTTTTAATTAAAGGCTTTTAAGTGCGCCTTATAGTGTGGAAAATACGGTACTGGTTTGAGGTGATTAAGTTAGGCATGGAGCTGCCAGAGAAGCTTCGTTAGTCCATAGTTAATGGCCCGATTACGCATTTAACACTGTACATATTACGTTAGCATGTCATGCACAGTATATCAAGTACTACGCGATATGTGAGAGTAAAGTTAATTATCGAAGCTGCTAACACCGTGGATCAGAGTAAAGCACTTAATCAGGGGCCGGACATTTTTGTAGAATGATGAGACCGAAATAAATATCAGAAAGAGAGACCGGATTCATAAAGAATCTTTGCCTGAAATCGATCAACAGGTTTGTATCGCAGTTATCTGCATTGCTGTGATACCGTAGTTTACATTAAGTACATGTTGTGTAAAAGTTTCTACTCTACTGACCAAATGTTGTATTGCAAAACAAATAGTGTTTTTTGTATGTATTTTTGTGGGTTAAAAATCTGATTAGCTACCGTTTAGATTTTCAGTAATGTTGAAAACCTGTATTTTCAACTTGAATTTGAAGCAGCCGATAATATAGTAATACTGATATAATACTGATATAATATTTCATATGTTTTATATAATGTTACAACAGGTCTATATGACAGTTGCCACATTTAAAACGCAGAGTGCGCTTCGCACACATTTTTCCTGATACCATGCAGCTGAAGAAAGTCTACAGCCAGAAATAATCTCTGCTTTCAAGTGTTTAGTTTGCGATGCTTGTTCTTCTACATACTAATTTGGTTCTTCGAACACGCCGGTTGGTGATGATTAGTATAGCTGGATTGAGTAATCTGGGATAATTGGGCGTTCATGCGTTGGTTGAAAATGGGGTATCGATAGTAGAAACATTGATCAGCAACGCTGCAATTGGCTGCTCACCGTGTCCAAAGAGCGCGCAGTTTCTTTTTTTTTTGCAATGGAGCAAGAGCTTAGTTAATTAAAACGCCAGGCAACACCTCAAAGTTGGCAAAAGCCAAGGAGAGAGTGCTGGCAAAAAGTTGCAGACAAATTAAATGCGTGATGATGTTTGATGTTCTTATCACTCATTACATTATAATATTTTTGTATTTTACTGTTTCATCAGTACTTTGTTTATTTCTAATGTCAGAGCCACCACAGGACCCATTAGAACACAGGAACAAGTAAAAGTGAAATGCAGGCAACGGAGGACTAGCTCTGGGAGCTGGCAACGGAGGACTGGCTCTGGGAGCAGGCAACGGAGGACTAGCTCTGGGAGCAGGCAACGGAGGACTGGCCATGGGAGCAGGCAACGGCACGACAACGGTCTGACGTGGGGCAGGTGCTGGGACGTGGGCCAGTCGTGGAGCTTGTGCTGATACGAGGGCCGGACGTGGAGCAGGTGCTGGGACGTGGACCGGTCGTGGAGCATGTGCTGGGACGAGGGCAGGTCGTGGAGCATGTGCTGGGACGAGGGCCGGACGTGGAGCATGTGCTAGGACGTGGACCGGTCGTGGAGCAGGTGCTGAGACGAGGGTCGGACGTGAACCAGGTGCTGGGACGAGGGCCGGACGTGACGCAGGTGCTGGGACGTGGACCGAACGTGGGGCAGGTGCTCTGGCACCGGTGTTAATCCTAGCGGACCTTGGAGCGACAGCTGTTCGCTTCCCAGGGCCCGGGGCACCGGTGGTGCAACAAGCAGGCGCTTTCCTACGGGTTTACCAGGCCCCAACCCGGGATGTCTGGCTAGCCTGCTCCCTTCCCAGGGAGACAGGCGGGAGCCCGCGCAGACAGGGACAGATACTCGGACTGCCTGGATCCCCCCTCAGGTACCAGCCATGGCACCCCAGGTAGCCCGGATAGCCCCCCCAAAAATACATTTGGGGGCGACCCTGGGATGCGGCCATGCTTGGTGCCGAGGTAATCCATGGAACTCGGGTTGAAGGTGTACTTGTCCACCCCCTGTTGACACCCCTGCCTGGATCATCATCAGGAAGATCCCAGTCCTCATACTCTGCCCCTGAATCGTCAGAGGAGAGAGAGTCAGATCCCCAGTCTCCCAACCAGGTGTACTGCTCTCTCCCCCGACGCTGCTCATCGAATGTCGCTGGTTCCATGTGGTGGTTGATTCTGTCACGGTTGCGGTGTGGAGTGGAACCAAAAGCAGACATTTCGAAAGTAAAGTGGATTTAATCCTTAAAACGCAAAACAAACTACACGAACTGTCAACGTAAATGAAAGGTGCTAACAAACATAAAACGATGTACAAAGAACGTGTAGCGTATTCACTGAAATAAGGAATAAAACAGAGACAAACCATGAACGTTGTGGAACACAAACAATCAACCACACCTAGTGTGGCTGCAGCCTAGCCTAAGTAGGCTCTCCAATCAGAGTCAACTGAACACAGCTGCTCTGACTAGGGAGCCCACAGCGGCATACAGAGGGCTAGAGGCCTCTCTAACTGACATGCCCTGACTGCAAGCCACAAAGCATAGAGGAGGCTAGGGGCTCCCAGCCAGGACATGACAAAAGTAAATAAAATAAAAAAGCATATATATAAATATATATATATATACATATTCACAGCTTGTTCGGTAATAATATTGAATACTGTAAATACAGCAAGTAATTGAGTACCAGCAGTGGCATAGAAACACAGTAGTCCACTGTGTAAAAGCCCAATGACCAAAAGAATCACATAAGAATATACCAAAACATGTGGACCAACTGCATCATCAAAGTCAATGAGAGATTCATTCTTCCTGCGCTTTCTCGACCTGTGCCTTCTGTGTACCCTGAACTTAGTTATATTCTTTGCAATTGGTTTGATCATGTCATTCAAAACAAGTGTTAAACTATTTTGAGTCACTGTGTGTTAACAATGACAACTGTTTTGTAGTTGTGTTTAAGTTTTGACACTTGGGTTTACCATTTTGAAATCACAGTGTGAAATGTAATTTAGTTAGTGTGAAATGTGTTTAGAGTTTTGCAAACAGAATGAATGCATTTGGAAATGGTTTCAAATTACCAGAATGTGTCTTTGTTTCTGCCAAAAGACTGAGTGATTCGACAAACTGGTTTAGGCCACTGAGCATTTGGTTTAGACAACAGGGTTTTGTGTGTTAGCAATTCAGAAAAACTATAATAACCACAAAAACTTAAATTGGGCCAGATTGAATCGCCCCGGGAATTAGTTTGTCTACCCTGGCTTTGGGCAAATAGTTTTTCAGAAGAAAATGCAGGCACTGGTAGGCATCCATAGTTTATTAAATCTATGATTACATTTGAAAATCAATATAACCCATCAGATGAACTGCTGCCAGAATTGTATTAGTCCTGTCTTCTAATGTAACTGTAGAAAAAAGAAATCCTGAGCTGATAAATTACCTGATGGTATAATAATTTCTGAGCAAATGTGACTGACACCAAGTTTATGTGAGCCAGTTGTGTCTATGGCCTTGTTACCATTGACTGGCCCTCACGTTCCCCAGACCTGAATCCAACCAAGAACCTCTGTGACGTGAGGTATCAGTGCATCCAACACCACCAAGTAGCAGCACAGACTGTCCAGGAGCTCAATGACACCCTGATCCAGGTCTAGGGGGAGATCCCACAGGACACCACCAACCGTCTCATCAGGAGCAGGTCCAGACGTTGTCAGGAGAGCATACAGACACGTGGGGCCACACACACTACTGAGTCACATTATGAGTTGCTGTGATGAAATTCACACAAGCTGGATCAGCCTGTGATTTCCATTGTTTACTTTGGTTTTTGGCGATTTTTAATCCAGCCCTCAGCAGGTTGGTGATTTTGGTTTCCATTGACTGCCATTTTGTTCTGAATGAATTACACAAGGCACAGGAAAGAATTTGAGCTTTACTATGTTTTTATTAATCTAGACCCGATGAGTCATTTAAGTGTTCCATTTATTTTTTCACGCAGTGTTTGTCCTGCAATGGAGAATGACTGGAGAGGAAAACATTATAATATGAAATGGGGGAAACAGAAAAGCTCTCAACCACTACACCCTCACACACCCAAACATCCAGCATGCACAGAGAGAGAGAGAAGAGGAGTGGGGGAGCAGAGGAAAGGGAAAGGGGATCACAGGAAAAAGGGAGGAGCTGGGAAGAGGAAGAGAGGAAAGGAAGAAAAGGGCAGAGGATGAGAGGGAGAGACAAAGTTTGAAGAGCAGAGGGAGAAAAGAGAAAGAGAGGAAACTAAAATGATAGGAGTTGAAGAAAGGAAAGAGGAACAATTAAATAAATAAACATTCTGCAGACATCAATGTTTACAAACACCAATGATAAACAACAACAACCAGATACATTTCTATATGAGAAGGTTTAACAGACCAGTGTGGTGATTCATTCTATTAATTAATGACTTTAATATCTTTAGTGACGTTTAATCAAGAATATTTACAATAATATGATATATTTACTCACTACAAGAGAGTTATTGTCAATTCGAAATAAAACAAATATCCTTAATCTTATTCTTGTAATGATTTGACTTCGAGAGAAGTACAGGGTCGGTTAAAGTGTGTTTATACACAGACAGGTTTGATGAAGGCTGTATAAACACAAGGACGAGGCAAAATCGAAGTCAATGAACTGAAAACTGAAACGACAGGTCTAGGAATGAACGAGATAGGGAATACCCAATAGGGAACAGGTGAAAGACACAGGTGGGGTTAATGATGAAGGGACCGGGCTGCGTTAACAAACAACAAACGCAAATGAGAACAAACTGATACCAAGAGGTAACAAACAAATAAATGGGATTGTCTGAAACACCTGGAACACTACAGAACGTTACAATTCTACTAAATCTTATGCCACCTAAACAAGGTCTGTGCCCCAGTTTGACCTCATTCAGAATGTTCTGGATAAGAGAGATGGGAGAAAAGCAGAGGGTGAGAGAAGAGGGAGGAAGAGTGGAAGGGAGGGGGAGGAAGGGAGGATAGACGAGGAGCAGAGAAGAGGGAAATAAATCCTTCGGTACTTGTACACGGCAGGGTGTGGTAAGATACTGACAGCTGTCTCTTGTCAACAAGACATGTCTCCTTTATCTCTATCCATTCCTACCCCATGTTATGTGTCTTCTTCTATCCTGTCATAAAACACACTCTGACAAATGGTTTACAACAACATCTACACCTCAGGGAGAGGAGGAAATGAAAGGGGAAAGGAAGAGCATGGGGGAGAGGAAGAGAGGATAGGAAGGGAGGAGCAGATGAGGAGAGGTAGAAAGAAAAGCAGGGGAGGGTAAAAGAAGAAGAGAGGAGAAGGAAAGGAGGAGTTGAAGAAAAGAGGAAAGGGAAAAGAGCAGGAGAGGAAGAAAAAGAAAAGAGCAACATGAATGAATAAAAGGAGAAGAGGGGTGTGGAGAGGTGGACATTGAGAGAAGAATACAGGAGGAGGAGAGGAAGAGAGAGGAGGGGAGAGTGACAGGGAGGTGAAGACAGGATAAAAGGAAGAGAGGGACAGAAAGAGGAGGATAGGGGAGACAGATGAGAAGGAAAGAGGAGACAGGAGAGGAAGAAATAGGTATGGAAAGGGAAGAGGAAAATAAGGGTTAGGATAAAGAAGAAAGGAAGACAGGAAAGGAGGATAGGGGAGTTAAAAAGTTAGGCAGAAAGGAAGACAAGGAAGAGGTGAGTAGAGGGGGAGAGGAAGTGATGAGAATTGGAAAAGGAGCAAAGGGGAAGATGAGGAGAGGGGGAGCTGAAGGAAGGGAAAGAGGAGCATAAGGGAAGAATAAAGGAAGGGAGAAGAGGAGGAAGAGAGACAGATGAGGAGAGGAGAGTGGGAATTGAAAACAGGAAAAAAAGGGGGAGTGCAGGAGAGGAAGAGAATATATTTCCCCTCTACTAGAGAGTTATTATCAGTGTTTTACCACGGTGTCCTACTGAACATGACCATGATTAGAGTGAAACATCATGTTGTGTTTGACACAGGAGAGGAAGAGAATATATTTCCTCCCTACTAGAGAGGTTTTATCAGTGTTTTACTACAGTGTGTCCTACTGAACATGACCATGATTAGAGTGAAACATCAAGTTGTGTTTGACACAGGAGAGGAAGAGAATATATTTCCTCCCTACTAGAGAGGTTTTATCAGTGTTTTACTACGGTGTCCTAATGAACATGACCATGATTAGAGTGAAACATAATGTTGTGTTTGACACAGGAGAGGAAGAGAATATATTTCCTCACTACTAGAGAGGTATTATCAAAGTTTTACTACGGTGTCCTACTGAACATGACCATGATTAGATTGAAACATCATGTTGTGTTTGACACAGGGACCATCTGACACAAAGACACTGAGGAGTCATACACATTAAACCCTGGATAGAGGGGCTCAGTGAATGTGGTGTTGAATGTGTACAGATGGGTCAGTGTGTCAGAGGAGACCCTGTAGAAGGACAGAGTGCCGGCTGGCCAGTCCAGATACACTCCTACTCTGTGGGGGTCTGAGGCGGTGACAGGGATGTTAGTTGTCTTATTATTGTGAGTGACAGAGTAACTGTCATCATCACAGCTCAGACTCCAGGTCATGTTATTGTATCCAAGCCAACAGTCATCACCCCTTCCTCTCCTGTTGATTCCTTTATATGTCACTCCTATCTCAGCCCCTCCCCCACTCCTCTCTATCTCCCAGTAACAGCGTCCAGACAGACCCTCTCTACACAACACCTGTGACCAGTACTCAAATCTCTCTGGGTGATCAGGATACGGCTGCTCCTCTCTCCTCCATGTCACCGTTCTGTTCTCCTTAGACAGAAGGAGGTTTCTGTTTACTGTGTTTGTGTCCAGTGTGAGATTACAGACATCTGATGGATGAGACCAAGACACAATATTACACATCATCATTCATATTATATACACACATATGTAGAATGAAACAAATACGCACAAACTTACACACACACACCCACAGAATCCTATATGCACAAACCCACACACACACAGACAATTATCCATGTGAACACACACCAGCTGTATGTGATCTGTATAATAAATCACTTACATCTCATCGGTACTGATTTCAACCTCCACTCTCCACCATGATCAATACTGTGGAAGAAACAGATGAACAGACTGACATTCAGTGACAAACAACCTTTTATAAACACACACACACCCCTCCCTCAATCCCACATACACCACACACCAACCCCCACCGGCAAACAGACACCCCCGCCCATCGCAAACACACCTCTCCAATCACAGACACACACACCAACACACTACAACTCCCCCTCAGATCACACACGTACCCCCAATTACACACAAACAACCTCTTTAAACACACACCACACATAACCCCACACAAACACACACACCACCACACTCCTCCCATCAAACACACACTACAAGCCCCCTTGCCATCACACTACACACAACTCCCTCTCCCATCACACACACACACACACACTACTCCTCCCCCAATCACACACACCACCCCCCCCCCCCCCCCCCCCCCCCCCCCCCCCCCCCCCCCCCCCCCCCCCCCCCCCCCCCCCCCCCCCCCATCACACGCACCACCCCTCCCCCCATCACACACACACCTTCCATACCTGCATCAAACAGACATTACCCACAACCCCCCCTCCCCATCACACACACAGATTAAATACAGTTCGTAGATGCTATTTGTGGTGGAAATAAACATCATAAGAAATGTTAGTCAGTTTAACACAATGCTTAAATGCACAACGCTTAATTATGTCTAACACAAACGGTTTCAGTCACTTGCACATTGCCCTTTATGTTACTTTACAGTAAATGTTTGCACATTTTATATATTAGATTTTTTCTACCTAAATACCACTTTTTATGTGTTTTATGTCATGCACCATAGCACTAAAGTAAATTCCTTGTATGGGTAAACTTACTTGGTAATAAAACTGATTCTAAATATTTAAAATTGGTGTGATGTTATTGCGTTAAAATTATCTAATGTTGAGACGCAAATATATGATAAGGTAGTATGTCTCAATTGTTCCCAATACTGGTATACTAGCTTACTATATACAAAAAAGTATGTTCTTGAAGTACGTAGTACATAGTATGTGATTACAGATTCAGCATATTCATTCATTCTATATAAAGTTGGTGATCATCAGAAAGTTTGAATCTATAACATAATAAGCTAATGTGTTTCTTTCTGCAATAAAGTCAACATTTATGTGTATCTGTAATGCGTGTTGTGAAAAGAAGGAACAAGGCGCGGGGAAACCGTCGCTGACTGCTTATTTCGGCACGAAATGTTCAGGAGGTTTAGCAAAGCCAACGGTCGTGCAACTTGCACAAGGACAATCATAACCAGCCTCTAGGGCCTGGGCTACCAAGACAGGAACTGGTACAAACACGTACCAGTTGACACGCAGACAAGTAACAATCACGGACACAGAGACTAGAAACACAAGGGCTTAAGTACGGAGTTAACAGGTAGCACCTGTAAGGAATCAGGGAAGGATGCGTTCACAGGACATGGGGAAAACAGGACACAACACACACGATGGCAACTAAAAGGCCGGCGACATCGAACGCCGGAAGGCTACACGAACAGGGGAGGTCCCGTCCTGTGACGGTACCGTGACAGTATCACAAATATTATAATAAATAAATGTGTTTATAGTTTTGGTTAACATGTTGTATTAGTATTTTATGAATAAAAGCCACTGTGACATTGGAAGTGAGGCGGGCAGATGAGATGTCATTTAAACAATACATTACATCTAATAGGGAAAGATCCAACAGGTCAGTGTGACCATTGCCAGGAAGTTGAGACAGTGGATCATGTGTTGAGGCAGTGTGGGAGATATGAGCGGGAGAGGCTGCGATTAAGACTGGGTTTGAGAGAAGACTCAAACCAAGCCAGGGGCTGTCTCATTGAGAATAGTAGCACTACGGTCTTCAGTTTGCCACATTTCAGTGAGAAACATGAAGTCCAACTTGTAGGAACTTATAATGTCATTTACCAAGAATGATTTGTTTGCGAGGGATCTGATATTAAGTAAGGCCATCTTAATAGGGATAGTAGGGGGCCCTGGACTAGTAAATTGACACTTAATAAATATAAAATTAGACAGGTTTGCTTCATAAAAAAAAAAAAGCACTCGATTCCATCTATTTCTAATCAACCCAGGAATAGAGATACTGGGTGTGGATACAGGAATATCTAACCATAGCTTAGCCAACCGGGGCACACCTGTCCCTATATAACTGAGTGTGCCCATAGCTTAGCCAACCGGGGCACACCTGTCCCTATATAACTGAATGTGCCCATAGCTTAGCCAACCGGGGCACACTTGTCCCTATATAACTGAGTGTGCCCATAGCTCAGCCTCCAATACAATTCTTCAGCAAGAATGAACAGGGACCAGCAAGGCATCAAGCCTGCAGTCCAGACCTGTCATTCATTTAAAACAAAATTATCTGATATTTAATTGGAGAAGGCTGAGAGATTACTTCATTCTGCCACACCACAATGCCACTGGATGACCAAAACGGCAACTTACATTTGCAGCATGGATAGAAGAAGTTACTGACACTTATGTTTAATTGGTTACTACTTACATAAGTGATTTTAAAAACTGTGTGGGCCGTATTCAAACTGTGAAATGACTGAGTCATTATAGAGTTTCTTTATTAATTAATCAAATATTCTACAACTTTTTGTAGTTGTCCACCACAATGAGCTAACTAGCAACACAATGAGCTAAATAATGCTGCGATGATCTAACTACCACACTGAGCTAATTTAAACACTGAACTGACTACCACACTGAACTCACTACCACACTGAGCTAACAACCACACCGGAAAAACGACCACACAGCAGGTATTCTTGAAAGTCAATATGCTTTAACTAGTACCATAGCAGAGATCATAGGTAGTCACTATAAATAGGCTACAAAGATACCCTTGTATCTTGTGTTTTTTCTCAAATGCACAATTATCCAGCTTGATATTATGTCAGTGTACTTTGACTTTGAAACTGTATCCATGCTACACAAAATGAGTACAGGTAGACAGGTCTGTATTTGACACATATTTGATGATGCAAGACAAAGTAATACCACATTATTGATTATTGACAGAGAACACATCTACAGGACATACTTAAGTTTCTCCAGTCTCCAATGTGGATCCTCCAGTCCAGCAGAAAGTAATCTGACTGCAGAATCTCCTGGGTGATTGTAGCTCAGATCCAGCACTTTCAGATGTGAAGGGTTTGACTTGAGAGCTGAGACCAGAGAAGCACAGCCTTCTTCTGTGACCAGACAGCCTGACAGCCTGCAGAGAGTTGATCATTAGGTCACAAACTACTTACATTTACATCTCTGCACTTTCAAGTATGATTTCACAAGATGGATCTACCACTAAAATCATCCTTGAGTAGGGCTCAATAAAATCATATTATTTTTCCCAAATATGTGATAACTGTTTTATTTTTTGTTTGTGTTTAATGTCACACCTCCACATCAACACCCAATACAGAAGTAATGTGTGGGTCAGCTGATTCTTAACCCGCAACAGCCTACAATTCTTAACAACCCATCCTCAATGATATAGATGAAGAGAAATTCTCAATCCCATATCAACCATGACCATGCAAATATAGAAAATGCTGCTCCATTTGGTTAAATGGAGTCAGCAACAAAGGGAGAGAGGAAAACAAAGGGAGAGAGGAAAACAAAGGGAGAGACGACAAGAAAGGGAGAGACGACAACAAAGGGAGAGACGACAAGAAAGGGAGAGACGACAAGAAAGGGAGAGACGACAACAAAGGGAGGGACGGCAACAAAGGGAGAGACGACAACAAAGGGAGGGACGGCAACAAAGGGAGAGGAGTCGGCAACAAAGGGAGAGGCGGCGGCAACAAAGGGAGAGGCGGCGGCAACAAAGGGAGAGGAGGCGGCAATAAAGGGAGAGGAGGCGGCAACAAAGGGAGAGGAGGCGGCAATAAAGGGAGGAGGCAGCAACAAAGGGAGAGGAGGCAGCAACAAAGGGAGAGGAGGCAGCAACAAAGGGAGAGGAGGCAGCATTAAAGGGAGAGGAGGCAGCAACAAAGGGAGAGGAGGCAGCAAATTCCAAATTCCATATTTATGTCTGGATACTCTGATCCCTTCCCCGATCTCTGTAATGCTAAATTATCGGTCCCTACTTGTGTGATGTGATGAACACACATTAAAATCAGTCAATATTAAAACAAATTGTGTTTCTCCACCCATTTTTCTCTCCTCCCAATTTCAGGATATCCACATGTCTATTATGACCTTCCCTTATCTCAACATCCACACAGAAGTTAAGGGATAGTCAAAACCTTTAGATATTTACTATAAGCAGGTTTCACCAAACTGTTCTGATTCTTATAACACTGATCACTCAATCAGAAAGTGTTTTTATGATACATGTGAACACGTGTGAACATATTCCCCACATTCCCCATTGTCAGTTGTTTACTATTACCTACTATTACCTCAGAGTCTCCAGTCTACATTGTGGATCCTTCAGCCAAGCAGAGAGCTTCTCCACTCCTGTATCCTTCAGATCATTGTTACTCAGATTCAGCTCTTTCAAATGAGAGGGGTTTGACTTCAGAGCTGAGACCAGAGAAGCACAGCCTCCCTCTGTGACCAGACAGCCTGACAGCCTGCAGAGAGTCAATCATGATTTCACAAACTGCTTCTTCCATTAAAGATGGCATCTATATGCATTTTTCCCAAGTTCTTTGATATACTTAAGAAAATCTTTATTATTCTGTTTTTAATGTCACACCTCCATATAAAACCCCTATACAGGATGGGATAGCGGTGGGTCAGCTCTTTCTTCACCTGCAAATGCACACAATTCTTAATAACCCATCCTCAACTAATTGGATAAAGTAAGATTATCAATCCTTCACCAACCCTAAACAAGCACAAATAGAAGAATCATTGGAAAACAGGTTACATTGTTTACTTTACAGAAGAGGACAACTAAGCTCTGCTGACACGTAGACGAAGGTCTGTCACAAAATGATCTTAAATATATTCAGCATGGTATCTAAATCCCAAGAAAACATGTCTGAGATAAATAACAACAACAGGCAGGTTCAGGCTTAGATAACATTATAACATTGTATTCAATAGAATACAGTACATTTGTGGACAAGTACCCCATGTGGTCCTAGTACCCCTGCTTGGGAACCACTAGTGTAGATAAAGAGGTTCACACTGAATGATATAGAGGATGACAGATAGATTTTTTATTTTGCACTAAAGATTCTTTACACATTCTGCATTTCTAACAGTTACAAAATCTATTGTCACTTATACCACATTGACCAAAAAAACACACTAACAACAGGGAGAAATACATTAATTCTGAACTTTTATCTTATACACTTCAAAAGTTCACCCCATCACCATCCCCTCCACTGTGGTGTACATTTCCATGTCTGTCTATAAAACCCCTCCACTGTGATGTACATTTCCATCTCTGTCTATAATGTCCATCAGCTTTATGTTCCTTGTGTCTAATTTATTGATACAGCATATAGCTCCACTAAACTACTTTGATATGTATCAGTGGTAATTAAAGTCAGTGTCTGGACAATGGCTACTGATATAAAGGCCACCATAACATCTGTTTTGTTACCCCTCTGTTTCTTGTAATGTTTCTTGTTGTGTTGTCAGTTGTGTTGTTGTTTATCATGTTTACATTATAGTACAGAATGACTCCTAAAATGTCCCCTTTTGTATAGATGGTAATGAAATAGACAGACTAAAACCAAGGTAGGTCTTCAGCTACAATGGGAATCAGCTGTGGTTGGTTTTTTTGATTGGTTTTGATAGTATTTCTTTTTTTTTTTTCATTTGGAATCAGTTTTAATAAGTTATTACTGTACAGATTTAGCAAATTGCAGTCTTATTGAAATGTGTTTTCTGTTAGTGTTTGAAGTAAAGTATAAGTCATGGTGACGCCCGAGTCCGCCCCCTCTGGTCGATGACGGTCGGCATCACCAGACTACTGAGCCAAGAGTACAACTTCCCGGGAGGTGTGAAGGGGGCTCTTTGCACACCTGTGTTCCATTGGTAATTTAGCCTAGTATTTAGATCCTGCATGGATGTTCTACAGTGTCGGTGATTAACCTCAAGAAGGGGATTGCGCTGTGTGTTGATACTCATTTACAGTCAACTTTGTATAAGCGCTCCCTTTTTGTTTATATTACTGAGAGTCAGTGTGCAGATCAGCCTTTAGTTTGGTTAATGAAAGTGTGTGATCAGTATTGTTCGGATGTTCATGTGGAATCCCGAATTCTCATAAACCTTGTTTTAAACCTGCAGTTCTGTCTGTGCGCACGCTTCAAATAACCACCAATCAACTTACAGTATAACGGTTTTGAGAAGAGTATGTAAACGTGTACATTGGTCTGTAGGTACATAGAGTATTGGTGGTGTTTGCATCTGTGTGAGAAAATAATTAATGTTATTTGAACAATGTAGTCATTACATGTATTTTGTCAATTAAAGTGAGTGTCTGGACATTGGCTACTGAAATAAAGGCACCCATAACATTGGCTTTGTTACCACTCTGTGTCTTGTATTGTTTCTTGTTGTGTAGTCAGTTGTGTTGATGTTTATCATTACTCACCTCAGAATCTCAAGTCTACATTGTGGATCCTTCTGCCAAGCAGAAAGATTCTCCACTCCAGTATCCTTCAGATCGTTGTTACTCAGATCCAGTTCTTTCAGGTGAGAGGGGTTTGACTCCAGACCAGAGACCAGAGAAGCACAGCCTTCCTCTGTGACCCGACAGTGTGACAACCTGCAGAGAGTTTAACATAATTCCCCACATCGTTATTTTTGGTGGTGGTATTTATTTCGATTAGATAGATGACAAACAAGGTTTACAAAATATTATTTTATTTATTTTTACAATCGCTAGGACCCATTCATCAATAGATTAAAACATTGTATCCTATCCAACTTTCAGCTTGATGCAGCAGTTAATTCCATGTCCAAAATGCTCTGAAGTAACCAAAACACTTCATGCACAACTCAAATCAACTCATTCTTTAATAACACTTGCAAAGGTCGTCACCCAACAAGCCGACTTTGTCACTCATAAAACAATAACCTATAAATCACTAATAACACTTAGCATGGTAAAATGTTTTTACAAAACAAGAATGACACCTAGCAACTGTTTAGAATTCACTGCAGCAAATATTACTGGAATGAATCAGACATGATGCAATTTGCTTAAAAATGTTTTTGAGCCAAAGCAATGAAAATGTCTATCTCTGTCTATAAAACCCATCCACTGTGGTGTACGTTTCCATCTATGTCTATGAAACCTTTCCACTGTGATGTACGTTTCAATCTCTGCCTATAAAACCCCACAACTGTGATGTACATTTCCATCTCTGTCTATGATGTCCATCAATTTATGTTCCTTGTGTTTTATTCATTGATACAGCATATAGCTCCACTAAACTACTTTGATACATATCAGTGGTCATTAAAGTGAGTGTCTGGACAATGACTATTGAAATAGAGGCCTCCATAACATCTGTTTTTTTACCCCTCTGTTTCTTGTAATGTTTATTGTTGGGTTGTCTCTTGCGCAGTTGTTTATTATTACTCACCTCAGAGTCTCCAGTCTACATTGTGGATCCTTTATCCAAGCAGAAATCTTCTCCACTTCCAAATCCTTCAGATCATTGTTACTCAGATCCAGATCTTTCAGATGTAAAGGGTTTGACTCCAGAGCAGAGACCAGAGAAGCACAGCCTTCCTCTGTGACCAGACAGTGTGACAACCTGCAGAGTGTTTAACAAGATTCCCCACATTGTTATTTTTGGAGGTGAAATTGTTTATTTTTATTAGATAGATGACAAACAGGGTTTACATTATTATTATTTTTTATTTATTTTTACAATCTCTAGGACCCATTCATTAACAGTTGTTACAAATTGTTTACAAAGTTCTCCTATCCAACTTTAAGCTTGACACAGCAGTTAATTCCACATACAAAATGCACAAAAATAAGCATAACACTTTATACACAACTCAAATCA
Source organism: Novumbra hubbsi (assembly GCA_016801125.1). NCBI lineage: Eukaryota > Metazoa > Chordata > Actinopteri > Esociformes > Umbridae > Novumbra > Novumbra hubbsi. The sequence goes on from JACXGK010010765.1 coordinate 15,418, forward strand.
ACTAATTATTTTATAACACATGCAAAAAAACAATAACCTATAAATCACTAACAACAGTTAGCATTACATAATGTTTTCTTTTGTAAAATGTTTTTACCAAACAAGAATGACACTTTGCCACTGTTTAGAATTCACTGCAGTAAAAACTACAGGAATGAATCAGACATTATGCAATTTATTTCAAAATGTTTTATGTCAATTTCTGACATGAAGTGACTCCAAAATACAATAATTTGTACAAATACCATGTATCAACACAGACACAGTAGCAATGCTAGTGAACCCTGTCTTCTGCATTTAACCGCAGGTTCTCATCCACATCACATATTATGTCATTTTGGAAAATACATCTAAGAATCATTTAGCATGCCTGGTCCATCACTGGAAATCTCCTGCAGATATGTCCAGTTATCCAGCATTCATGGTGTCCAGAAGGGTGATCATAATTATTCCACCTCCATGATGAAAACAATTCCTCTATGGGCTTGAGGAGTAGAGAGTAAGGTGGGTCCATGTTTACATTATAGTACAGAATTACTCCTAAAATATCCCCTTTTGTATAGATGGTAATGAAATAAAAAGACTAAAACCAAGGTAGGTGTTCAGCTACAATGGGAATCAGTGATGGTTGATCTAATTGTTTAGTTTTTTTAAGATGATTTTACAAATTTTTAAAGCTAAAACTTTAATCTATTAAGATGTTGCCCATGAAAACCACAATTTTAAGCCTGTACCACAAAGGTTCCTGTAGGTTTCTTTAGGAAGACACCCCTAAAAAAAAAACTATTTTTGTACTTTAAGTTAAGGTACTGTGGCAAAATCTTTTGAGAATTGGGGCTAAACATGTCTAGGGTTAGGCTGGTGGCCTAATAGATTCTACTAGATTCCTAAACTCAAGCTGCTGAACATCAACACTGTAAGCATGACCCAGATTGACTATGGGCCAAAAGGAAATACTACCTGCAACGGTTTTACCAGAATAAATATGGATACTGGCACATTCCTTAAATTTTACCAAAGGTGTATTTTTATTTGTATAAAAATGTTATTTCAGTCAACGTAACATTATTTAAATGGAGGATGCATGGATACAGAATTAAGGTACAGCTAGCCATTATTCCCCACCATTGTTCACACATTGCAAGGTGTTTTGGGGGACGCAGGAGTAAAAATACTGTGGACCACTGACTGAAACCCTGCAAGAACCTGTAACAGTGTAAAAGCCTAGTACCATATGTTGCTCCATTAATGTTACCTTTAAATAAGTACTCAAACTATCAATTCAGTGCTTGGGCAGAGTGGTAGATTTCAAAGCTGTTGCAGAGTAAACATTGTCAACGTCAAGTAAGGCAAAGAATACCTCTAAGTGTCACGGTTCAGGTGTGGTGTGGGACCATACGCAGACATTGTTATAAAGAAAAGGTGATTTAATCCAACAAATACACAGGTACAAACTACACGAACAGTAAACGCAAAAGTAAAGGTGCTGTGGGAAACAGCAAAACAGAACTAAAGCAAAATACAAAGAACATGTAGCGTATCCACTGTAAATGAGGGATTTAAACAAAGGACAAACCGTGAAGTTGTGACAAACACAAACAATAAACCACACCTAGTGTGGTAAAAACCCAACTGAAGTAGGCTCCCCAATCAGAGACAACTGATGACAGCTGCTCTGACTGGGGAGCCCACAGTGGCATAGAGAAGGCCAGAGGCCTCTCTAAGTGTCATGTCCTGACTGGGGGTGAGCCCTAAGGCATAGAGAAGGCCTGGGGCCCCAGCCAGGACATGACACTGAGGATAAAAACAAAGCAATAAAAATAAGCTTACAAGCTTACTTTTGGCAGGTTTTCAGTGATGTAATAAAATGTGAACAAATGATAATTC
>JACXGK010010766.1:0-17203 GCA_016801125.1 Novumbra hubbsi
CTCCCCCCCCCCCAATGAGGCCATGGTTTTGCCACAAATACTTGAATATTTTCTAAACCTTCTGAAACCTCCACAAAACGATAGCAATGCAATCAGAAACGAGATGCCCATTTTGATACATGTAATGTCTCCATAGTGCAATAACTGTCGGAGTGGCTAGAATAATTAAATATATATATGCCAAACTGTGGCTAAAATAATAAATATATATGCCGAAGCAAGTACAGTAATTAGTAGTTGTATTCTGGCTGAGGGGAGTTTCTCCCAAATTAGCGATGGTCATCAGTGGCTAACCCAAAGGACCAACATGTTCTTATAATTCTCTGACAATGTTCCTAATCTCTCCCCCGCAGGACCCCTTCCTTGCGGAGCTGCTCCACAGCAATAAGGAGCAGATTGTCGGTTACCATGAACACGACTCGCTGCTGGACCACAAGGAAGAGGAGGCGCTCAGCGAGGAGGACCGCAAGGCAGCCTGGGCTGAGTACGAGGCAGAGAAAAAGGTATTGGCGCACACCAGCATAATGGGCAGAGGTCCCTTAGGGCAGGACAAGAAGAAGCAGGAGAGAACGGAGGAAGAAGAGGTGATGGGAAGGAACGACAAGATGAATCTAGAAAAGGGCAGAATATAGGAAACTTTCTGTATGCAGACATTTTGTTATGATCCTCATATGATACTCCTTAGCGAGTGTTGTCTTCTGATCCTTTCACCCTGTTACCTGATAGGATTACACCTGGCCACCCTCTTTGACGCCCATCTACCCAAACCCCTCTTTCCCCATCATGCCTTGGGGACTGGGGCCTGGGGTATGGTGGCATTGGCTTAACTGTAGTTGGCAGCAGACAGTCGCAGGAAGAGGAGATGTATTGTGTGGAGGAGACGAGTTATGTAGAGGAGACTAGTATTTTGGCTCATTAATGTTCATCATTAGGATATGTTTTATATTGTTCAAATTAAATAACGTATCCCCTTGTTCTTGGATTTAAACACAGACCGACAGTTGGGTTGGGATTGGATTCGAACACAGACAGGCTGTTGGGTTGGGATTGAATTAAAACACAGACCGACCGTTGGGTTGTGATTGGATTCAAACACAGACTGACCGTTGGGTTGGGATTCAACCACAGACCGACAGTTGGGTTGTAATTGGGAAGGTTTCACGTCCCATTAGAGAGAAGCAGCTGTGTGTGTTTGCGTGTGTGTTTAGTTTTGTACTGTTTGTGCCTGCACACCTGCCCCTGAGAAGTCCAAACCAATCTCCCTATATACACACACTCACACACAAACACACCACCAAACCGACCGGATGTCTAGATTACAGGGAAGAAGTCAAAGCATCTGTAACTAAGCTTCAATTACACACAAACACAGAGACATCCTGCTGACCTTTACAAGGACACACTGTTTACTGCAGGTACGCACAGACCACTACACTTCACACCACTAAACACACAGCACAAAACCGAGTAGGAGCTGTCCAGATGTGTCCAGAGAGCTGACTCTCATTGAAAGGCCCAGTACAGAAGAGTTTAGGATGTGTTTTCCAAGGGGCTCAGTGATCTGTCTCACCACCTCTCATTAAGGGACTCAGAGTAACATTTTGGTCGACCAGCCATTGTGGCAGGTAGACTAAAAAGTCACTCCATTTTTTTTTTTTTTTTTAACAGGCTACATTTAGTTGAGGTGCCCCTTTAAGGGAGTGAGATTAACGTGGTAACAATAACAACAACAGCACTTGTCTTTGCTAGATGTTGCAGTTCTCAAACTAAATGTAAATGCCAGAAAACACTTACTGAAGATTTTCGGGTTCATATTATCCTGTGCTCTGAGTAAATATCGCCAAAAGGGCAGGAAGCCGTACAGAAAAACAGCGATCTTTACTACATTAGCCTCCGCGAAGATGGGTGTTCACAACAAATAGCCACATTATGGGTAGATGGAATCCCAAAATGGCAAGGTTTATCTGACAATCTGTAGTTGTACAAGACAGTTAACTTCTATTGCTCCTCTGTAGTGTATTCAAAATGTGTTAGGACAGTGAGTGACACCATTTCTAAATGGTTAAACTGGTATGTTTAGAAAAAACCCTGTTCTAATTAAAGCTGGCAATCTGTACTTTAACCCTATAGTTAATTTTTAAAAAGCACATCATTCTTTGAGTTTCAGCTAGGTGCACTTGTATCCGTCTCTTCTGTCCTTCCTTTCTACCATGATCTCCATCTCTCTTTCTCCACTGTTCCACTCTGGTTTACTTTATCTTCTTTCATGTCCCCTGCTGTCTCTTTTCTCTGTACTTTTCGCTGTCTTGTCCCTGGCTAGTTATGTAATGCATACACTTCTTATAAAACAACAGAGCACAAGCTTTAAGAGATGGTACTAATAATAATTTCTCCTAATTATTAAGGCTTTTCAGGAAAAAGTAAATACATAATTTACCTCAGATTGTCATCAGTCTTTCTAAAGTACACCTGACACCTGTTCCTGCTGTTTCAATGGAAAGGTTATCTAAAGCAGTCACGCAAACAAACTGGTACCTTGAACGTGTGTTCCTCCCAACTGGCATCTTGAGAGTCGTTATCTTTATTACAGCGTTTGTGCAGGTCTCAGCAAGTTAAATTGTTTTTTATGCCACTTCGAATTCAATTTAAGACCAATTTCTAAACAACATCCAGAATATAGGACTCCAATTAAACTGTATCCCACCATTGTAAAAGCAGTAGGCATACTGCTAAAAATAACGTTACTAACTGTACTTTGCTGGACATTCATCTGTGATACGACCAAACAGAAACGATAGTTACCGGGAATGTAAGCTTATATAAGTGGAGCGGAGCCCCTTAGAGGGCGTTAGCTCCTAGCGGTAGCGGCCACACTGAGATATTCATTGCACTTTGGCTCCGCCAATCTCCCCATATAACCAAGCTGGCCTCCCGATATAATTCTTCTGTGGGATTGAACGGGGGCTGGCAGGGCATCAAGTCTAGGGGGCTCCGCTCCACCCATATACCTGGAGTTACATTTCCGGTAACTATCGTTATATGTCGTGGAGCTCCGCCCCCTAGAGGGCGTTAGCTCCTAGTGGTTTACGGCAGAGCGACGCAAGCCTAAAATGTACTCCCTGCTGGTCCCCACCAAGGGACCCCCAGTGACATTCATAAGTCGACCACTCTCTCTAGGATAAGGAGAGCGGTTTCCCTGCCCAAGCGCACCTATACATCCCCAAACCTGAAAGGTAGATGGGCGCGATCTGCCGTGCTCAACAGAGTCCGACAGCACAGAAATAGAATAAAAATAGTGAGACCATGTTGACTCTACAACCCGGGTCCCCTGTTTTAAAAGCAGGAACCATCCCCCCGGAACCAAGCCTGCAACATGAACAACATCCATTACAAGGGGATCACTGTGCCGTAGCGCCGACGGGTTCCTCAGCATCCTAGTGCGGAGGAGGGCAGAAGCCTGTAGCTCCATCCCCTGAGATCTAAGCGCTCGTTATGATTTTAGGCACAATGTAGGATAGACGGTGACACTGCCTTGCTTAAATTACCATTGATAACCAAGCAATCCGGGCGAGTGGAGAGATCGCACAGCTCACAGCATAGCTGTCCTAATTGACCGAGACTTCAAAAAAAGCCAGTGTCAGCGGTTTAAATGATGGCTCACAAACGCCGTCTGGACCATGGACAGCTCCCATTTAGGCAGGCCAACCTTGACCACGGGGTGCAAGCGGTATGTGCCTGCAAGGGAACGCTTGACCAGGGGATGGCTGAACACGGACCTATCCCCAAAGCCCTCATGACATGCCGAGATTGCTGAAGATCTCTGCATATCGAAACGATATTGTAAAAAAGAGAATATCTTTTCCACCGGACAACAGACAGGATCCACACTGGGGTTGTGATGCACCAGCACACGCATCCCCCACCTGTCAGTGCCCGATGGCAGAGCTAGAGCTGGCCCTAGCCCCTTGACCCGTACAGATGACAGTCAGCCGTGCGCTAACCAGTTCCTCTCAGGAACCAGGCCTGTATCACAACATCTCTATCTGTACCTCTGCGCGTTGCACATCTGTGGTGGGAAAGCGTAAATCAGGCCTGCAGGCCATGGATGATGCACAAACTCATCCAAGGGTAGTTTGGCAAGGGTAGTTACCACATTGGCTTGACAGCAACATCATCCCAATAGAGGCTCGGGTTGTGTCGGACTTATTATCATCTTTATTAAACTTGTAAACACAACCTCGTCCACGGCGGCTTCACATTGAACCTCGCCTCTTTTTCAACGTAAATGGCTGTATTTTTTTTTATTCTGCAAAAAATATCAGCTAACTGCTTAGTTGTCAGGAGCATCTGTTGGCGAGATGAGTTTGCGATCAAGCTGATCAGTCAATGTGTGGATCGGTTATGCATTTGTGTATCGTGAGACGCATAAAATATTTTTATATGAAATTCGCATGCTTCTTTTTTTAAATCAAAGATTAGGTTTTGGATTATGATTGAAAAAGTATGATTTTTTTTAATTAACATTTTCTGACTAGCGCTTTTCCATCTCCTGTTACATTCCGTCATAATTTTTTTTAGAACTCTGATTTTGTCTAATGAATGAGTTTTCCTGCCTATAATAACAAAGTCTATAACATTCCTTTTAATTATTTCCCTGAGCCTTCATCTGCCGCTGAAATGCTATCTGATCATGTAGCTGTAGAGATACACACAGCTCTGAACAGGCTGAAATTCCAAGAGTCTTAAATTAGCTTCTCAATAGCTGTCTGTTTTCTAAACTCGTTTCTTTGACTGTTCTGACTAATTGCACTGTTTAGTCTGGAGGCTGGTATTGGCTACTTTGTTCTCTATGTTTCTGTTTTTCTCAATTTGAAACCTACCCTCTCTGCCCCAGGGCGACGGCCTCTAACTCTGCCCCAGGGCGACGGCCTCTAACTCTGCCCCAGTGCGACGGCCTCTAACTCTGCCCCAGGGCGACGGCCTCTAACTCTGCCCCAGGGCGACGGCCTCTAACTCTGCCCCAGGGCGACGGCCTCTAACTCTGCCCCAGGGCGACAGTTTTTAATAGTTTATTCATCTCTGGTTCTCTCTTCCAGGGTCTGTCTCTGCGTGTGAACCATGGCGGATTTGGAGGGCAGATGGACATGAGCGGAGCTAATTTCCACCCCTTCAACGTGGCGGCGCTGGCCTCTATGACCAACCCACAGCTGGAGGTAGCGTGTACACCACACACACACCCTACCCAGCCCCAGGCCCAGCATTCCATAGACCCCGTTGCTAATTGTGACATGAGTCGGCTATATACACACACACACACACACATATAGCTGTTGGTTCACTTCATTTCGTGCCAGCTGCTATTTATAAGAAGTGGTTAAATACCTGCAGGTGTTAATAGCGTTGGGTTCTTCAACGTAGGTATAGAACTCAAACGTTTTAACATCCATTGAATATGCAGCCGCCTAAACAACCAACAGGCTCCGATATTGCATTGAATAAATGGTACAAACAAGCTTTTTTGACATGTCCCATCCTTTTCTATGGCTTAAGGACCTGATTAACCAGGGCCGTCAGAAGGTGATGGACGCCACCAATGCTCTGAAGTTCCTCCCCAGGGAATCCCTAGAAGACACCATTGGGAGATTGGTGAGTGACGTAAGGGAGGGGGGGTGAGACCGGGAGGGATGGTGGAAGGAAGAACAAAAAACCACCACTCTGTCTGAACTCACTAGAGAATTTGGGATGAAGCTGGACATTGTGGGAGGAAAACGTGGGACTTTTTTAGACAACTGGAATATTCAACAGTGTGTGTATAGGCACTCATAACCCCCCCCTCCATCTCCAGTGGAAGGAGAACCCTGCTCTGACGGAGTCCCAGGTCCAGTCCATGGCGCTGGGCAGACAGGCCAGTGTGGAACTGGAGCTGAAACACCGGGAGGCGGTCTACAGAGACGTTCTGAACAAGCAGCAGACGGTAAAACAGGCCCAACTCTGGCTTACCAAAGACCATGTTTATTCTCTTTAAAACAGGCCCAACTCTGGCTTACCAAAGACCATGTTTATTCTCTTTAAAACAGGCCCAACTCTGGCTTACCAAAGACCATGTTTATTCTCTTTAAAACAGGCCCAACTCTGGCTTACCAAAGACCATGTTTATTCTCTTTAAAACAGGCCCAACTCTGGCTTACCATAGACCATGTTTATTCTCTTTAAAACAGGCCCAACTCTGGCTTACCATAGACCATGTGTATTCTCTTTAAAACAGGCTAGTATACTGTAAGTATGCAATAAGACATGGCAAGTTATGGTATATGGCTATTATACCACGGCTAAGAGCTGTTCTTAGGCACGACACATTGTGGAGGGCCTGGACACTGCCTGGCTGTGTAGTTCTCTAGACGACAAAGTAGGATTTAGAAATTCAAGGTGGCCTTTCATTAAGGAAATAATGCCCCTTTAACAGCAGCAACATTGCTTTTGAAAAATCTGTATTGAACAATAAAGCGTCTGGTTGGATCTTCAAGGCCAACAGTGCTGAGAATGACCATATTTCCACATGCAAGCAGAAGAATTGTAAGCCTTGGCTTTTAAAGGGATGATGGGAAGTCATTAGATACCTGGCAGGCTTGTTGAATGGTAAAACAAAGGAGCACGCCAATTCGTTGACATGGGAAGTGAATGGCTGCTGTACGATTGTTTGTTCAACCTGTGACCCTGGACACAGATTGTACATTTGCGACCGTATTGGCTAATGAACAAGTTTTCCTTATGAATCAGAACATCTTAAGCGTTATGCTACATTCACTTCTATATGCCACTGGGTTTTGGGATCGCTGATGCGCTTGTCTCAGGATCAGCCGGCTTAGTATTTTTTGCTTGTTGAAGCTACAATTTGCAATTGAATGTGTTATCAAAGTGTGAAAAAGTTATTTTATATTTATAAATGTCTTTCAAGACAATATAGTTAAGTATGTAATTAATTTCGGAGCTTGATTATTTTGTATTATATTTAATTGTATTTAACTTTTATGGAACGTGTTTAAGAGGGCACAGGTCAATTGCTAAACATATTCAACCTTTAACAAAGACAAATGTCAGAAACACACCTCATTGATGCAAACAACAGTTGATTTAAAACAGCACAAATAACTCCACAAAAGACAATTATTTCTAGATCTTTGTTGTAGATTTTCTCAGCATGTTTTAGATGGTGGATTGTTCTAAACCGGTTCCCCTCAATACTCTGTTCAGCCAGGTATATTTTTGTCCCACATAAACCAGCCAACAGTTGGTAATCGCAAGTTAATGATGCAATATTATTTTGTACCAGCTGGGAGAAAAAAAAACCAAAACATTAATTATTTATCCGTACTCTCTCACCAGCTGATGATGTACATCCAGAAGGTCATTTCCAATCGTAAGGTCAGAGAGCAGCAGATCGCCATGGCCAACCAAGCCCAACTGATGAGCCAGATGAATGGCATGCTGGGGGCTGGAGGACTCGGCCAGCTGAATGGCATGATGGGAGCTGGAGGACTCAGCCAGATGGAACTGCTGGGGTTGTACCAACAACTGGGAGCGCTTCAGGGTCTACCCCCTCATCCCTCCATGGGGGGCAAGAATCCTGGACCCTCCCAGGGAGGGGGTCACCTGTAAGGGGAATGGCACCTATTCCTTATGTAGTGGGCAGCTTTTATGCTAGGTGCTCCGGTCAAATTGAGTGTGCTACATAGGGAATAGGGTGGCATTTGGGACAACCAAGGCACTGCTCTGACTCAGTGGGTTGGTTTTGAATGCTGCTCTGCCTTATGTAGTGCACTAGATGGACCCCATGGTCGTTGTAAGGAGTTGTGTACTACATAGGGTGCAGGGTGTCATTTGTGATGTACCCACTGTCTCCAGCCCTTCTTCAGTGGAGGTGAATCGATAATGAAGACTGGTGTCTCAGATCCCCTCATCCATGCACCTCTGTCTTAGAACAGGGACCAGGGAGGGAGATGTATTTATAGGGACTACTTGTATGAAGGGGTTTGGAGCAATTTCTTTGGAAATTCTGTAAATACCGCCTTAATGTTATTCAAGTTGTCTCTTCTATCTTTAGTTTTCATGTATTTAAAAGAAAGAAAACAAAAAAATACTGTTTTTGCCCCAAATGCTTTTAAGCATTGCGTCATTTTTTCCCCTTAAAGGAGGGCCTGTTTAATTGATAATTTAATTGATTATTCTGTACCTTGTGTTTTTATACAGTTTAAATGACTGCCTGTCTATGGAATGGGGCCTGAGTTGGGACCATATTGACTCTTGGACCTGATTACCTAAATGCTCCTTCTTACACATACACATTAACATCGGTGGTTTTGTTGTAAACTCTTTTGGGAGATTCTGACAAAGAACCATGACAAGAAAAAAAATTAAATAAATAAAGGTATGGCCTTATTCCATTCCTTAGAATTCTGTGTGTAAATGAGATTTGAGATAAAATGTAAAATGTTGAAATCCTTTTTTCTATCAGCTTGTAGACGTTAATATTTCCACTAGTTGTTGCTGCTCATGGTTATAATAATGGTTAAATGGAATGTTCTAGTGTCGCTTAAAGCAAACTGCCTGCCCCCAACCCACACAACCCGCCTTGCCCCCGCCCCCAACCCATGCAACCCGCCTTGCCCCCGCCCCCAACCCGCCTTGCCCCCGCCCCCAACCCTCCTTCACCCCAACATGCCCCCACAGCACCACTTCCCTAGGACCCTCTCTGTCTCTATCTATTTCTGTTTTTCTCTCTCTCTGTGTAAAGCTCACATTCTTGTTGTCAAGTTGTTGCCTAGCATAGCTCTGTGTCTGCGGGTCCTGTCCATCGCTTTGAATCTTTTGCATTTGCTAAATCTTGATCCAACTCTGGCTTGATTTCTGGGTAGTGGTCTGGTAGAGAACAGCTGGATGTCTGGTCAAGGGGAACGGGGGATGCAGTTGCAACGTCCAGGAGAAAATTAGCCACACAGGACTAAATTCATTTAGAAACTGAACCTTTTAGAAATTGTTTTTGTACTGTACCTTTTTGAAATTAGTGACCACTTGTTCTCTAGAGCAGAGGTCACTACAACTTACTGCTGGGTAAGATCCAGGGCAGGGTGTTGTTCATTGTGCCCCAAATGGTACAAAACGCACTGAGAATAGAGAGATCTGCCTGAACATATCCATCATTAAGTTCACATGTTTTTTAATGAATGAGGACCAGACATCCCAGGCTGTCACCCAGACACATGTACCCCACTAAGGATGTTTTGGTTTTGCTTTTAAATGGAGGCTGAAGTTAAGCCTAGCTGTTACTTCCCTGGAACTGGTCATTGCCTGACAGGGGACTGAGAGTTTGTCCGTTTGCACAATATGTTGTATTTTATGTGGCCTGATGCCCTGTCCTGCCACCCTTCCAAGAATGTTGTTGTCATGAGTAGCAAATACACCAACTTGTTAGGTATGTTTTTGCCATCAGGTGTTCATTGATTTTTTTTTTTGCCATTCATTAATCTGAACTGCTATTATCTTGAAGTATTTAATATAACATTTAATAAAGAGACCAAAAGGGTGGCCTGTTTGTCTTGTTTCTTTGGCTGAACTAGTACCACAAGGAACCATGAATACTGATTATTTTTCTAACTCAACCTCTTTGTCATTACCTCTCCACCCCAACACCTCTGTCACAACCCTTCTACATCATTCCCTCTGTCATAACCCTTCTACATCATTCCCTCTGTCATAACCCTTCTACATCATTCCCTCTGTCATAACCCATCTACCTTAATCCTTCTGTCAAAACCCTTCTACCTTATCCCTTCTGTCATAACCCTTCTACTTTAATTCCTCTTGTCATAACCTTTGCACCCCAACACCTCTGTCACAGCCCTTCTACATCATTCCCTCTGTCATAACCCTTCTACATATTTCCCTCTGTCATAACCCATCTACCTTAATCCTTCTGTCAAAACCATTCTACCTTATTCCTTCTACTTCAATCCCAGTCATAACTTTTCCACCTCAACCCCTCTGTCAGAACCTTTCCATGTCAACCCCTCGGTCATAACCCTTTTACCTTAACTCCTCTGTCATAACCCTTCTACCTAATCCCTTCTCTTAAACCTTCTACCTCAACTCCTGTGTCAACCTTTCCACCTTAAAACCCCTGTCATATACCCCCTACCTTATCTCTTTTGCCTCAGCCCCTCTGAATGTTTGTACCTCAATCCCTTTTTCATAAGCCTTTTACCACAACTCCTGGATCATAACCCTTCTACCTCATCTCCTCTGTCATCGCCCTTCTACCTCAACCTTTCTGTCATAATCCCCCTACCTTATCTCTTACCTCAACCCCTCTGAATGTTTTTACTTCAATCCCTCTATCATATCCCTTTTACCGCACCTCTTCTTCCTTAACCCTTCCATGTCAACCCCTCTGCTATTCTTACACCCTCTCTGTGGATCCAACCCTTCTCTACAGTTCTAACCCTCTGTGGTTCTAATTAACTTTCTCTTCTCTGTTTTAACTCTGTGGATCTAACCCTTCTCTACAGTTCTAACCCTCTGTGGTTCTAATTAACTTTCTCTTCTCTGTTTTAACTCTGTGGATCTAACCCTTCTCTACAGTTCTAACCCTCTGTGGTTCTAATTAACTTTATCTTCTCTGTTTTAACTCTGTGGATCTAACCCTTCTCTACAGTTCTAACCCTCTGTGGTTCTAACCCTCTGCTGTCTTAACCCTGCTTTATTTGTCTCTGCTAAGGCCATAGTTTTCCATACCCCCTTTGTTCCCCCAACTCTCATACCAAAACACCTCCACCTTCCTCCCAGGAGATCCGCGCCTCTCCACCTCCGGGCAGTGTTCCATCTGACATCACAACTATTGCAGATGTTGAAATTTTGATGTCATTTCTCTGTAACACCCAGATTAACTCCACTAATATTTCCTCACTGCTGAGGTCCTTAACTTCAAGCTGGCTACGAGTGTCCCTAATGGCATCCTATTCTTTATATAGGCCACAGCCCTGTACTCCTCTGGTCCGAAGTAATGCACTGAATCAGGAATTGTCTTCCATCTGTGACATTCCCTGTCTGTCTCTTAACTTGTCTGTCTGTCTTTTGGCTTGTCTGTCTTTTAACCTTTCTCACCGTCTTAACCTTTCTGTCTGTCTTAACCTTTCTCTCCGTCTTAACCTTTCTCTCCGTCTTAACCTTTCTCTCCGTCTTAACCTTTCTCTCCGTCTTAACCTTTCTCTCCGTCTTAACCTTTCTCTCCGTCTTAACCTTTCTCTCCGTCTTAACCTTTCTGTCCATCTTAACCTTCCTTAAACCTTTTGTTTGTCACTTGGCTTGTGTCTTGTGGCCTGTCTCTTAACTTGTCTTTGTCTTGGCCTGTTTTTCTGTTGCTCCAAATGACAAACTATCCCAGCTATTTCTGTGTGTACAGATATCTGTTATGAATCTAACACAATCTTGCAAATATAAACACACATCAGTTCAAATACTACTCTAATTCATTCATAAATGATTATTTAAATAGTATTCAAATGGTTCTCCAATTTCTTCACATGATACTCCTATTTATTCTAATATTACAGCTGTGGTCAAAAGTTTTGAGAATGTCACAAATGTAACATTTCAAGTCTGCTGCCTCGGTTTCTATGATGGCAATTTGCATTTACTCCAGAATGTCATGAAGAGTGACTAGATGATTTGCAATTAACTGCGAAGTTCCTGACCTTAATAAAAAATATATATATATGTCCACTGCATTTCAGCCCTGCCACAAAAGGACCAGCTGACATCATGTCAGTGATCCTCTTGTTAACACAGGTGAAAGTGTTGACAAGGATAAGCCTGGAGATCATGCTAATTGAGTTAGAATAACAGACTTTAAAAGGAGGGTGGGGCTTGAAATCATTGTTCTTTCTTTGTTAACCATGGTTACCTGCAAAGAAACACGTGCAGTCATCATTGCTTTGCACAAAAGGGCTTCATAGGCAAGGATATTGCTGCTAGTAAGATTGCACCTAAATCTACCTTTTATCAGATCATCAAGAACTTTAAGGAGAGAGGTTCAGTAGTTGTGAAGAAGGCTTCACGCCTCCCAAGAAAGTCCAGCAAGCGGCAGTTGATTCAGCTGTGTGATCTGGGCTCCACCAGTGCAGAGCTTGCTCAGGAATATCAGCAGGCAAGTGTGCATCTGTCCGCACACTGAGGCAAAGACTTTTGGAGGATAGCCTGGTGTCAAGAAGGGCAGCAAATAAGCCACTTCTCTCCAGGAAAACATCAGGCACAGACTGATATTTTGCAAAAGGTACAGAGATCGGACTGCAGGGGACTGCAGAGGACTGCTGTGGACTACTGAGGACTGCTAAGGACTGGGGTAAAGTCATTTTCTCTGATGAATCCCCTGACCGAGCATCTGGAAAAACGCTTGTCTGTAGAAGAAAAGGTGGGCGATAGCATCAGTCCTGTGTCATGCCAACAGTGAAGCATCCTTCTCCCGACCATCCCAAAACCGTTTGGTGATGAACAATGTCTTTTTTAGCATGCTGGAGCCCCTTGCCATAAGGCAAAAGTGATAAGTGGCCCGGGGGCAAACAAAACATTGAGTTTTTGGGTCCATGGTCAGAAAACCCAGACCTTAATCCCAATGAGAATTTGTGGTCAATCCTCAAGAGGTGGGTGGATAAATAAAAACCCACAAGTTCTGACAAACTCCAAGCATTGATTATGCAAGAATGGGCTGCCATCAGTCAGGATGTGTCCCAGAAGTTAATTGACAGCATGCCAGGGCGAATAGCAGAGGTCTTGAAGAAGATGGGTCAACACTGCAAATATTGACTCTTTGCATGTACTTAATGTAATTAGCATTAATAGCCTTTGACACCTATGAAATGCTTGTAATTATACTTGTGTATACCATAGTAACACCTGACAAAAAGATCTAAAAACACTGCAGCAACCAACTTTGTGTAAACCAATACTTGTGACATTCTCAAAACCTTTGGCCACGGCTATACTCCTATTCCTTTTAGCACTACAACTTTAATCCCTTCAAATGTTACTAAGCCTGCTGGTGTACCAGACACTTTTACTGCTCTACTGATGGCAAGGCCTTTTAGCGGTTTGTTATAACTGAAGACAACAGATTTACTCTAATTGGACAAGGCTGTCTAATGTGAAAATGATTGAAAAGAGAGCCTTATATATTATTTCTTTCATAGAACAATGCAATAATTCAATTTAAAGAGTGACAGACTTTTAGTTGCAGTTTGTCATTAGGTCCATGCAGTGATCAGCTTCTATGGCGACAGAGCATCCAATCTCTACCCCTGAAGCTACCATGAAATGTTTAGCCAAAAATCATGGTCTGAGAGTCCTTCAGGTGCCTGTTGGCAAACTCCAGTGGGGCTGTCATGTGCTTTTTACTGAGGAGTGGCTTCCGTCTGGCCACTCTACCATACTGGCCTGATTGGTGTAGTGCTGCAGAGATGGTTGTCCTTCCGGAAGGTTCTCCTCTCTTCACAGAACAATGCTGGAGCTCTGCAAGAGTTACCATTGGGTTCTTGCTCACCTCCTTGACTAAGGCCTATCTCCCCCATTGGATGATGGAGGCCACTTTGCTAATTCGGATATTCAATGCTGCATAATTTTTTCTGGACACTTCCCCAGATCTGTGCCTCGATACAATCCTGTCTTGGTGGTCTACAGACAAGTGACTGGGTGTGTGCCTGTCCCTTATCTGGAGAACACATGGCACCAGGATGCACTATGTGAAAAAGGCAAGCTGGCAGAGGCAGTGTGATGCTGTGGGAAATGTTCTGCTAGGAAACCTTGGGTCCTGCCATTCATGTGGAACAACACCTCCCTAAGCATTGTTGCGGACCATGTAAACCCTTTCATGGAAACGGTATTGCCTGATGGCATTGAACTCTTTCAGCAAGATAATGCATCCTGCCACAAAGCAAAAATGGTTCAGGAATGGTTTGAGGAACACAACGAGTTCAAGGTGTTGACTTTGCCTCCAAATCTCCCAGATCTCATCTGTGGCCATGTGCTGGACATACAAGTCGGATCCATGGAGGCCCCAAAATGCAACCAACAGGACTAAAAGGATCTGCTACTACCGACTTGGTACCAGATATCTCTGCACACCTTCAGAGGTCTAGTGGAGTCCATTCCTCGACGGGTCAGGGCTGTTTTGGCGGCAAAACCCTAACCTACATAATATTAGACAGGTGTTCATTATGCTATGGCTGATCAGTGTAGTTAATGTGTACTTAATTTGAGATCCTTTGCTCCAAATGCAATTATAGTTATTTATTCACGGATAATAAACTAAATAGAATTGGCTTGGTCCACCTATGTTGAACATAATATATTGCTTCATATCCTCCAGATGGGTACCAATCTTACTAAAACACAAATCCTATACTGAAAATCCTATATGCATCGGTTTGCATAGTCACATCCCAAAAACATTTGCGAGGCCGAGGCATTTCCCTGGACCCAGATCTCTATCTCTTGATGAACATATAACATATACAGTTGTGCTCAAAAGTGTGCTTACACTGGCAGAAATTGTTAAATTTTTTCATTGATTTTGAAAATATGACTGATCATGAGAAACACATTTTTATTCTAGTTAAGGAGAATGATCATGTGTATTATCACACAGTTGTTTTATATCATAATGATAACCGAAATCACCCAAATGGCCCTGACCAAAAGTTTACAAACCCTTGAATGTTTGGACTTGTTACAGACACACAAGGTGACACACACAGGTTAAAATGGCAATGAAAGGTTAATTTCCCATACCTGCTGCTCTGTAATTTTCAATGATTGTCTGTGTATAAATAGTCAATGAGTTTGTCACCTCTCACGAGGATGCACTGAGCAGGCTCGTTACTGAGCCATGGGGAGCAGAGAAGAACTGTCAAAAGACCTTCGTAACAAGGTAATGAAACTTTATAAAGATGGACAAGGATATAAAAAGGTATCAAAAAGCTTTGAAAATGCCAGTCAGTAATGTTTATCAGTTATTAAGAAGTGGAAAGTTCGTGAATCTCTTGATACCAAGCCAAGGTCAGGCAGCCCAAGAAGAATTGTTCAGGATACAAAGAAAACCCTACAGGTAACCTACAGGTAACATACAGGTAACATACAGGTAACATACAGGTAACCTACAGGTAACATACAGGTAACATACAGGTAACCTACAGGTAACATACAGGTAACCTACAGGTAACCTACAGGTAACCTACAGGTAACCTACAGGTAACATACAGGTAACATACAGGTAACATACAGGTAACCTACAGGTAACATACAGGTAACATACAGGTAACCTACAGGTAACCTACAGGTAACCTACAGGTAACCTACAGGCTGCTCTGGAAAAAAACTGTGTGGTTGTTTCAAGGAGCACAATATGACAATACTTGAACATGAGCTGCATGGTTGAGATGCCAGAAAGAAGCCTTTACTGCGCCAATGCCACAAAAAAGCCTGGTTACAATATGGCCGACAACACCTTGACACGTCTCGCAGCTTCTGGCACACTGTAATTTGGACTGACGAGACCAAAATAGAACTTCATGGTCACAACAGGGGTCAACAAGGCCTATAGTGAAAAGAAGCATAGTTGTGGCTCACTGATGTTTTGAGGGTGTGTGAGCGCTAAAGGCCCAGGGAATCTTGTGAAACTTGACGGCAAGATGAATGCAACATGTTATCAGAAAATAATGGCAGACAATTTGCATTCTTCTGCATGAAAGCTGCGCATGGGAAGCTCTGGGACTTTCCAGCACAACGATGATCCTAAGCACAAGGCCAAGTTGACCCTCCAGTGGTTACAGCAGAAAAAAGGGAAGGTTCTGGAGTAGCCAACACAGTCTCCTGACCTTAATATCATCGAGCCACTCTGGGGAGATCTCAAACCTGCGGTTCATGAAAGACGACCAAAGACTGCATGACCTGGAGGCAGTTTGCCAAGGCGTATGGGCAGCTATGGGCCTCATAGACAACTATTACAAAGTACTGCATGCTGTCATTGATGCTAAAGGGGGCAATGCAGAGTATAAAGAACGAAGGGTATGCAGACTTTTGAACAGGGGTAATTTTATTTTTTTCTTCGTTGTCATGTTTTGTTTTATGATTGTGCCATTCTGTTATGACCTACAGTTGAATATGAATCCCATAAGAAATAAAATAAATGTGTTTTGCCTGCTTGCTTGCTCATGTTTTCTTTGATAATGGTACGTATATTACCAATTCTCCAAGGGTATGCAAACTTTTGAACTGTATATCCCAAAAACCTGTGAGAGACCTTGGCATTACCTTGGACCCTGATCTCCCTCTCGATGAACATATAACATATATATCTCAAAAGCACCTGAGAGATCATGGCCTTTCTCTGCACCCTGATCTTCCTCTTTCTTAACATATATATCTCAAAAACAGAGTTTTTCCCTTTTCAGAACATTAAAAAAAAATCAAGAACTCCATAAAAAATTGGATAAAGGAAAACAAATCGTTGCTTTTGTCACATCAAGATTAGACCATTACAATGTTCTTTCCCCTGTCACCTTGATAAGACAATGAATCAAATTACTGCTCATCTGGCCTGCTAGAATTGGACTAGAGCAAAACAATTTAATCACATTTCTTCAGTGTTAGCCTCTCAGCACCGGCTACCTGATACATGATTTTAAGGTTTTGCTGTTTACCAACAACACTAAAACCTTTCTCCGAATGTAAACCTGTCTGGATGTAGGAAATTGGGTGAAAGGTGTTATGATCCATACCCCATGGTATGCGTTGTTGTTTGTTGGCCTTGGAAACAGACAGTTTCTAAATGACAGCCCTGCTATGAATTCCAACACTGTGAAACTCACGCATACAGTTTTTGTTTAAACAGGATGAAAGAGGTTGTTGATTAAATTCTGTGGTCATTTTTTAGACTGTGCTTTTTAGGTGTTGTAATTGTGATTTAGTTAGTTCAAGGTAACGCTCCATTTCCATTCTGTTATTTTGTCCACCCCTGTATTTGTTCATATGGAGACATATCCATGAAATACTCTAGATCTTGAATAGACACACACTCTATTCCGCAGAGTAGAAGTGTTAGTAAACTATTGTCTGGACGTGTAATACACCACAGAGGAGTGGTAGTAAACTATTGTCT
>JACXGK010010767.1:0-17306 GCA_016801125.1 Novumbra hubbsi
AAAAGGCTGCGCGTGTTTTCTGAGTGTCCGTCTCGTGGGCAGCCCCCAGCCCTGGGGTGAACCATCTGGTGACCTCTTCCAAGGGAGATGAGAATGGTGTTGTTGTGTCCGGCGCCAGGAAGTCTGCCGGACCCTTCTGGCCA
The DNA here is from genome assembly GCA_016801125.1 of Novumbra hubbsi. NCBI lineage: Eukaryota > Metazoa > Chordata > Actinopteri > Esociformes > Umbridae > Novumbra > Novumbra hubbsi. Next base: position 144 of record JACXGK010010767.1, read on the forward strand.
GTCCCCCTCCTCTCCTTTTCCTGGGTCACTTGATCAGTCCCATGTGTGGTGGTCAGTCTAAAAGTTAATCTATAGGTTTTTAGATAAACAGTGTCCTTTGTCTTATCCTCCTAACTTCCTGACCCCCCCTCCCTCTTATGGAATGTCCCAAGTAACCTATTAACCCTCCAACTCCCCAAAGAAATGCTTCCAGCCCCACACCTCTATCTTTAATAGTGAATTCCACACCACCCAAACTCCTCTTACAGTTCTTGCACTACGGAGACATGACAGGTATCAAAATGTGTGTCTCGTTTACGATTGTGTTGCAATTGTTTTGTGGAAGGTTTTGTTGCAAGGTTTAGGAAATATTTTAGTTTTTGCGGTAAAAACATAGCGGCACTGGCCAAAGTGGCCGCACTGGATAGTAAGCCTCCTTGAACATCGGTTGCTAAGTCATTTGCATGGCCTCATTCTGGAAACAAAAGTTCCATAATGGGACCATGCAAATGATTGATCTGAAGTTTGCAAGTAATGCTAGCTAGCTACAGGACTGTTTACAGAGTGACAATGAAATGGCACTGTATCTCAAGATTTCATCCAAAAACCTAAAAAGGTTACATTTCTATTTATATCTCTGGACTGGTTAAAGATAGAAGCCTAGCGATTTTTTTCCAAAAGTCAAGATATAATGTTATAATGAATACAATTGTGCTAAACAGTATTTGTGCTAAACAATATTTGTACTCAACAATAGTTTTATTAAAATGTGTTATGAAGACTCAATGACACATTCGGTAGCATAATGCTTAAATAAAAAGTGGGACACCATTTCATGGTTCCTCTCTGAATTAGGCAATATGTGGTCAAGTAAGATGTTTTGTTGCAGTCAATGCTTGGGATTGACGCGTTTGATGGCGAGCCTACCCATGAAGACTATCTAGATGTTGTTTCGGACAAGGACCTGGTCTTGGAACATTTAGGAACATTAACTTCTGTTCATTGTGTTTGTGGGATCTGATCACCCCAATGTTATGACCCCAATCAATATGCATCTGAAAGGAATCTTAGGTGGAGCGAAAGATGGACCAACTGTGATGCCTGTGCTGTGTAAATATTCCCATACATGCTAAAAAGGAATTACCATTAATTGTCCACAATTGGTGTCCATGCAGGCTGATATGTAATTGAAAATAGTACAAAACAACATCAATGTTGTAATGTTTTGGGGGGAAAAAGTTTTTGGGGAAAAAAACATATGGAAAATGTTTAATTTGATGCGTTGCATCACCACTTCTCTTCACAATACTCTGTAAGCATTTGGGAACTAAGGAGACCAATTGCTTTAGTTTAAAAGGTGAAAGTTTTTTGCATTCTTGCTTAACATAGGATTACAGTTGGTGAGCAGTCCTTCTTTGACAAATGTTTTCAGTGGGTGACAGGTCTGGACTGCAGGCAGGGCAGTTTAGTACCCAGAATATTTTACTATGGAGCCATGCTGTTGTAACACGTGACTAAAAGGGTTTTGCATTGTCTGGCTGACATAAACAAGGCCTTACCTGAAAAAGACTTGTCTGTGTGGCTGCATAAGTTGCTCCAGAACCTGTATATATTGTTCAGCATTAATGGTGCCTTCACAGATGTGCAAGTCACCATGCCAACTGTACCCTGATAACAAGCCGGATGGTCTCTCTCATCTTTAGTCCGGAAGAGGCGGCATCCAAAAATTCCAAAAAGAATAAAACATTTGGATTTGTCAAACCGCTGGACAGTTTTACCCTTAGCCTCAGTCCATCTTTAATGAGCCTGGGCCCAGAGAAGGCAGCAGCATTTCTAGATCTTGTTTATACATCAGGTCTCAATAAACAAATTCAAATTTAGGACCTTTTTCTGATTATTGGGTAATTTGTTGAAAACAAAATGACAGAACAACAGTCAACCGATTGAGGTCTAGATTCAAATTAACACTGAAAGTAGAAGTAAACAATTTAAATCACAGGCTGTTCTAACAACTGACAACGTCTTGGCATGCTCCTGATGAGAAGGCTGATGTCCTCCTGGGGGATCTCCTCCCAGACCTGGCTCAGGGCATCAGTGAGCTTCTGGACCGTCTGTGGCACTACTTGGTGACGTCTGATGAACAGATACAGAACATCTCATATGTTCTCAATTGGATTCTTGGGAATGTGAGAGTCGGTCAATGGCATCAAGGCCTTCATCATCCAGGAACTTCCTACACACCCTGGCCACATGAGGCCTGGTCATTGTCCTTTACCAGAATGAACCCAGGGCCCACTGCACCAGCATAAGGTCTGATGATGGGCCTGAGGATTTCGTCCCGGTGCCTAATAGCAGTCAGGGTATTGTTGGCTAGCACATAGGTGTCTGTGCGACCCTCCAACGGTATTCCTCCTCAGACCATCACCAACCCACCGCCAAACCAGTCATGCTGGATGAAGCTGCAGGCATCATTATGTTCAACTCTTTCACTTGCAAATGCCAATGGAGCTGCACAGTGCCGGGCTGTAAGCAAAGGTCCTGCTAGAGGACGCCAGGCCCTCATGCCAGCCTCATGGAGTCTGTTCCTGATCGTTTGGTCAGAACATGCCCACCAGTAGCCCTGTCCAGCTGTCCCTGTGTGGTGGCCCCTCTCCTGGTAACTGATCCATGCTCTTTGGCCTGTACGAGGAGAAAGCGCAGTCCTTCCTGGGACAGCTCCTATGTTCCTATGATGGCTCCATGTTTGTATACCCAATCATTTTACTAACCTGCTGCCGATTTACCTAACTAGTTGTGTTAGTTCCCCTGACTTGAATAGCCCCACATTTGACAGCAGACGGAATATTACAATTGTGAGATGTTCCACCATTGTTTTTGTTTAGCGTTACATACACAACTTCTCCAGTCCTCTGTTGTCTCTGTCCCACCTTTTTTGAAACGTGTTGCTGGCATCAAATTCAAAGTGGGCACATACAGCGCTGTAAAATATTGATGGGCCTTTTTTTCAAAAAGGTTTGAAAAGAACATTTGGAGTGATAAACCGAAGGGTTCGATTTAAGAGACCACTGCAAGTTGAACCCCTCGGTTCCTCACTCAAAATGTTTATTTTCACATTTTTCGGAAGGGAAAGAAAATGGTGCATTGGTCTCATGTTTTTTAACAGAGCTGTATTCTGCAGGAAACAATGTGTACTATTTTCAATTGAATGTGGAGTTTAAAAGATTTGCATATCATTGCATTCTCTTTTTTGTTACCTTTTACACAGCGTCTGATTTGGGGAACAGGGTTGTCGTTTGTTTATATAAAAAAGATTGACTGGTCAGAGAGCACAAAATAACCCATGTCCACCATCGAAGGCACCTACAATGGTCACGCAAGCATTGGACCTGGACCTTGGAACAGTGGAAGAAGATGGCCTGGTCCAATGAGTCTTGCTTTTTTGTACATCACATGGACGGTCTCTGCCATTTACCTGGGGTAGTGACGGCAACAGGATGCATTTTGGGATGACGAGTGGAGGGATTGTGATGATGTGATGCTCTGGGAGATGTTCTGCGGGGAAATCCTGGGTCCTGGCATTCATGTGGACGTTACGTTGACATGTACCACCTACACATGGACCAGGTACACCCCTTCACGGCAACTGCCGATAAAAAGAAAGAGATTGAGATGAGCAAAAGAACACAGACACTGGACAGAGGAACCTTGAAGGAAAGAAAAAGAAGGCCAGCATCCCAGAGTTGCCGCTTCACTGTTGAAGATGAGACGGGTGTTTTGCGGGTAATATTTTATGAAGCTGCCAGTTGAGGACCAGTGAACTTGGAGGCCAGGCGTGAGAATGAGTGTTGCTGCAGAGCAAACAAGGGGCAGCAGTTTTCACTTATTGGGTATTGGCTGACCAAAACCCAGGGGTAATGGGTACCATAAAGGTATAAATGAAGCTGTATTGACTGTGACTGCAATAATGTTAAAACAAAATGAAGTTTGAACATGTAAATGCCGTACAGAATGATAGGACACAATAAAAAACAAATGCACATGCCTCACTCAACTATGTATGTTATTTGTATTGCATTGGGGCATATTTTCCTAATTTAGCATGGAATTTCTAGCCTTGGGCAATGACAAAAGCTTTCTTATTGCAAACACCATTTAAGTATGACATTTTTCCATGTTCTCTAAAGGAAAAACATCATAGCCTCTGCCGAGGCTCTCTCACAAACCATTGCAAGAAGATAAATGGAGCTCGCTGAGGGAAAATGGATGCTGTACTATCCATTCACAGAGCATCGGAAGACTGGTCACAGCAGAATGTAAACAGTGCTACACAGGAAAATCGGCTTCATTCTGCTTGAATGGATGCAAGGGAGACTTAGTTTCATAGATCCAATGTCCATTTGTGTAATACTTCAGTATGTTCCGGTTTTCAGTCATTTAGCTGGATAGGTTATCGGTGTTGTTTAGACATTGTGTTAACGGTTACGTTTGTTGCTTGCTGTATCCACATAATTCAGTCATAGATGTTTTTGTTATTTGTATGGAGGAAGGCAGGCTAGTGTCTTCAATGAAGTGAGGCCCATTGATAGCCTTAGCAACAGCCACTGAGGGTAAAAAATGGAAGCAAGGATCTTTAAACTCATTTAAATACTTGTCATTTGCATATTTCTTAAAATGACAGTTCATTTACTTTCTTACAAACAGGCCAATCCATCTGTGAGGTACTTCATAATTTAGAGGTTTGTAATAAATCAAGAGTTACTCTCATTTGTAGTAAGTGAAATCAAAATTAGCCTCTGGTAAAACTGCATCTAAGATCTCCATGGCAACCAGACTACCTTGCAGAACCAATGAAGTGCATGCAATAATTTTTCGGCCCGTGTGGGTGGCTTCAGAAAGAACGAATCACAAAGGCCAGAGGACAATGGTAAAAAAAAAAAAAAATAATAAGTTGCTAAAGGCAAATGAAGCTTTGATGAAGGGGAGTGTGAGTACCCTAGTTAGCTTGGGTCATCCTTGAAAGACGGCGGTTGGAAATTCTTTGCCCATCCAGCAGAATTTCACTCTGCTTAACTCCCACCTGCTAAACTCCCCCTCTCTAACGCACACACACATTGCCCATAAACACAAACACCAATACATGGCCAATAAACTGTATCATACCCCTTTGAGCATTATTGTTTGAATATGAAACACCCCCTCTGTGCTTATTGTTTAATGAATCCATATAGTTTGACCTTCAGACCTAACTTTTCTTACTTCCACATTCATGCATGCCTTCCCACCTGATCTGCTAAGGATAGTTCCTCTCTGTCGACACTCTGGCTTGTGAGAATGAGTTTTGACCCCCCGTGACACTAATGCATTCTCACTTTGTCTCTCGCCGAAGACTTAACGGACACTATGTTTGGAAGTAGTCAAGCGGGGGATCGGGGCAATACATCACGGCCCTTTGGCTGTCCTGTAGATAACACAGCTCATCCACAGCCATTATCTGTAGGATCAGATTGGCCATCAGATGCTTGCAGGGCCTCATAAATCTACAGGCACCACGATCCCTCTGGTATCTACCATGGTAATGACTGAACGCAATACACAGCAGAGTTGGAGTGTTTTTCCTTTTTTTTCACCAACTCTTCGAAGAAGTGGAATAGGCAGTATCTCATCTGAAATATGTCCAGTCTTTCCACATTGGCCCCGGGGATTGATATTGAATAACAATCTCATGAACCAGACTCGGCTTTCTACTCCTGGCGCATATAGGCTATGGTATACCGTCCAGGGCCGTGTTAATGTTTAGTATGCAGTACGCAGGGCGATAGCGTAAACAGTTGAATGACTGTCACATCGCACGCCTCGCATTAATCCCGTCCCTTCACCCCGTTTACCAACTTCCTCTCCTACATCAACACACAACGCCACCACGTTATGAATAAAAATCTCGCCCCTCGTACTCCTACGCCTCCTGAGACGGGATTGGGAGTCATTCTACCACACTCTCACTGCGCCTCCTCTTTTCCACCGTTGCATGGTTCGGTGGGCGCAGTAATAGTTGATAAATGATTTATTTTTGCTCTGTGTTTACTATAGTTGCTCCACTCGGCCTTGGCTGCCTCGTCTTATAATACTGGGTGATTTATGTGGGAACTTTCAATTCCCTTACATTGAGCTTCTCTAATGTTTAGCTGCATAGGTCAGAAAAATACAAGATTTGGTGCTTATACAATATTATTGAATTAACTTTGCTGGTGTTATTATATATATATAAAAATAAATCTGCTGGAAATTGTTTGCGGTTTTTCACTGAGTGAAGCTGTATTGCTGCACTGCAGAGAGAACCAAAAGCAATTTTTAGGCAAACCATTAAATGTATATGTTTACAATAATTAATGAAACAATACAGAACAGATATACTTAAGAAAAACCCAGTTATTGCATATTTTATATATATCTTAATGAAACCGAGGTTTAGATGATTCACATTATAACCTAATAAGCTGCATTGTGGTGGGCAGAACAGTCATTTCTCATTGCTTTCACACACAATGCAAATGCAAAGCACATTTTAGCAAATTTCCAAACTCAACCTTAATTAAAACATTTATAAACTACTCCCTTGAATGTAAACCTGTTATGTACGTATACAAAGGTGGCCTAGCCGAATTTAATTTGTTTGTGATGATCTGTCTCAAAGGTTACATCAAATCACTGTAACTGACTCAATGTAATGTAAGAACAGTGTAGTAACGTAGATAAAATACATACATACCATTGAGCAAGTGTTACAGGCGGGAATGGCTTGATTTGTGACAGTGTTTTCTACATCACTTTTGTCCAGGCAGAATGCTCATTTCTAAACAGTTAAAAAAGGTCTGAACTACAAACACAGTTTTTGTGTTAAAACCCAACTAAATTGGATTATGTGAAGTCGGAATACTCTGACTTCTGAGAGCACTGTACAGTGTGGTCCTTCCTTACCTGTAAGGGTCCAAAGTAAAACAAAATGACAGGCAGTCATGTTTACTATCTGTGTACAGCATACTACATACACCTTCTGCAATAAACACTGCATAAACATTCAGTGCACTCAAAACAACAGGATTACATTTAACTCAGCCCACTGGCACAATTAAAGAGTTGCGGGAATGACCCGAGGAAATAATGATCTCGCAAAACTGCAAAAAGATGTGATGCCAGGAGGCCATATATAATACCTTTAAACTTGGTGAAATTGATGCTCACGCTTGCTAGCTAAATTGCCTTTACGGAGTTCACCGTTAGCCACACATTCTCCCGGCAGGTACATGAAAACTTCAGGTGTCTGAAGTTAGCAACCCACACCCTCGAGCACTGCTAACTAGTGATGTTACGTCTGGTCTTACTGTAATTTCTCAGTTGCAGCCCTTGTGAACTCTATGGGTAATAGTCTTTCAGAGTGGTTGCCCTCTCTCAGGGGGGTTGTGGTTGATTGGTGTCCCTTTGGTAGTTAACCCAGCACAGCCAGAAGAGGACTGGCCACCCCTCAGAGCCTGGTTGTTCTCTAGGTTTCTTTCTCTCTGCCCTTTTTATGGAGTTTTTCTCAGCCACTTTCCATCAACACTGTTGTTGCTTGATCCTTAGGGTTTCTGACTGGGTGTTTCATAAAAGCATTTTGTGACAACTGATGTAAAAAGGGCTTTATAAACACATTTGATTGATAGTCTGCTAAATGAGTTAAGTGTTTAGAGTAATTTAGGAAACTTAAAGGGTTAGCAAAATGTCAAATTTTAACCTACACTATAGGTTCAACATTTGCGCTGATTATGAGCATTTTCTTCTTCTATTGTCTATGTGCCAGAAATTCCTCAACAAAAAGATAAAAAAAACATAATGGGTTCAGAAAGAATGTCAGGTCTCTATTTAATTAGGCTAGCTTGTAATGCAAGGATTTTATTGAATGGATCCTAAACTGTAGTACCCTCACTATAATTTTTATTCATTGAATGTAGAAGCAGTAAGTCATTCAAATGCAAGATAAGTCATTTAAGTGTAATAAGAAAATGGAAGTTCACAACTACAAAAACATAATCATCATTTATAAAGCTTAAAGCTGGAATGCCTGATGGCGATTACGTCTTTAATCTTTTCAGTATAAATGATAACTCTTCCCTTTGATATCACTGTCACACCAAGTTAGATGTCATTACTCTTCAATTGAGGTAAGATTAATTATCAATAGCCATTTCTCGAACAGTTTTCTTTCAAGGACAATAGACCGTGCTGAGAAACACCCCTACGCCAGAAGGACTGGAAGTATCACAACAACTTTTAAAATGTCCACACCGATGGCTTGAATAGCATGAACAACCACTGCACAACACCTACTCAAACTCTAGACCGCCACAGAATATCTCCGGCGACGCCCTCGCAACCCACCCTACAAACCTCCGACCGTATTCGCTTTGCTTTGTCCGCGGGCCACATCAATGTCCGACGTGTTTCTCTTAATTACCATAATAACCATCTTCCTATCTACGAGGTTCTTCCATCTCGCGGTCGACCGTGGCCCCCGATTTCTGTGTGAACAGCTGAAATCTTGGTCAACATCACTGTCAGTTTGACGGGCCAGGGGTCCAGTCCCCCTGCTCATTATGCCTGACCTAGTCCTGTTTGTGTCCACCTGTCCTTGCATCCTGCCCGCCACTGTCTGTCACGCGCCCTAATCATATTCAGCCGGGGGGAAATCACATTATATATTAACTGCTACTGTCGGGGAGCCTGGCCAGTGACCGGCCTAATGAATGCATTACCATCAAAATGACAACAATAATGACATGAAAAGAGGACCCAAAAATACCCGTGTCCTCCCTTGCACCTGTCCCTGTCCAGCCATCAGTTGCCAACGCGGGGGCGAGGAGCGCGGCGCCAAGCGGGAAGGAACACCGCGATGCGGTCACACCGCGGTCGGAGAGAGAGAGAGATCGGTGAGGTCAAGAGGTGAATGGTGCGAGCGCGTCATCGGGCCAATGGAGTAGAGAGGAAGGAGGAGAGGAGCAGGGTAAGGGGGAGAGGGAGCAGGGGGAGCGGGAGAAGGGGGAGCAGGGGAATGGTGAGAGGGAGCACGGTAAGAGGGGGAGCAGGGGAAGGGGAAGGAGGAGAGGGAGCACGGTAAGAGGGGGAGGGAGAGGGAGCGGTAGAAGGGGGGAGCAGGGGAATGGTGAGAGGGAGCATGGTAAGAGGGGGAGCAGGGGAAGGGGAAGGAGGAGAGGGAGCGGGGGAAGGAGGAGAGGGAGCGGGGGAAGGTTTAGTCCAACGGGGGCGGATGCGATAACGGAAGCACACGTCACGCAGGAGCTCCGAAGCCTGGTGAATATTCATTGAATCTCCACGAGGAGAAAGAATTTAATCGGCCAATTTAATTAGGGGGCCAACACACAGGAAGGCTTTTGTCTAGGTTTCGTTTCCCCAGGAGATTCACTCACTTCCACCGTGGGCAGGGGAAGAGCCATTTGACCAGCAATGAGGGGAGACTTGGCCTCACAGCTGCCTCACCACTGAGGAAGGAAAATAATGAGTGAAGGATGAGTGAGGGAGAGGAATGGAACAATAGAGGAGCCTGGTCATTACTCCTCCGTGTGTCCCATTATCCAAAGAAAACAAGCAATATCCAACCACACAAATTAGGACACTAGAGGAACAGGGAGCTCTTGGTGGAAGGAAATAGGATGCCTGTGCAGGACTCAGAGTGTAATAGCTTTAGAGAAGTCTTTTTAACACTGTCATACAGACACTGCCAGATCTGGTCCTGGAATGAATGATGGCAGAATACAGCAGTGTGCCGGCTCTCTGGTCAATTAACCAAGAGGGAATAAAATATCTATATGCTGGTCCCTTAGAAAATTGAACACAGAAAATAAAAACAACATGCTCTCTAAATGTTTGTCAAGATTTACAACCAAAGCAAAAATATACAAGCAACATACAAAAATGGTGGGGCCCGGGTTTCATGAGTTGTTAGAAAACATTCCATTTTCTACACAGGCTAAAAAGGCATTTCTCTCAAATGTGTATGCACAAATTTGCTTATGTTCTTTTGAGCATTCTGCTTTTGTTAATCCATCCAGCTGACAGGTGTGACAAATTAAGATGCTGATTAAACAGCATGATTGTCACACAGGTGCACCTTATGCGGGGGACAATAAAAGGTCACTCTAAGATCTGCAGCTGCCACAGATGTCTCGTTTATTGAGGGAGTGTGCAATCGGCGTGATGACTGCATAGCTGTCGAGTAATACATGAACGTCAATGTATTTACTGTAAGACACCTCCACCGTAATGTTAGAGCATGTGGCTGTACTGTTCACCACGCAGCCCATCTCGTGAAGCCCTTCCTTACAAACACTTGTACGGGAAATATGAGGAACTTTCAACACACATAGTGATTTAGCCAGAACAGATGACTAATACTCTATGGAAAAAAGGGATAACTAATGGTCTGGTGTGTATTGCTGAGGGTGATTGACTTGGTTATGCTGCAGTTTGTTTGAGTAGGCCAAGCATACTGTTTCTGCCGTGCCTGGTTCACTGCAGCGCACCCACCCTGTGATGTGAAAGACAGAAGCCCTGCCCGGCTGCATCGGTCCATGTAATCTCTCCTTTCTAACCTACTTGGGCTCTGGCCGGTCACTGACACACATGATAGCATGACCACATGGCTACAGAAAAGGCGAGTGTCTACCGGAAACAGAGTACAGAATACGTTATGAAGAACGCGGATCCCAAATAGAAATGAACAACCGGGATCAACTTCAAACGTTTTCAACAGTGACGGCGATACTAAACAGTGAATGTCATTCCAGACAGTGAATGCGATTCTGAAAGATACCCATACAGTGAACGTGATTCTGATGGTTACCGGAGAGTGAATGTGATTCTGATAGATAACAGACCTGGAATGTGATTCTGAATTATGCCAGACGGTGAATGTAATTCTGAAAGAGTCCAGACAATGAACGTGATTCTAATATATGCCAGACGGTGAATGTTATTGTAATAGATACCATAATCACTGTGCCTTTGAGGGCTTATAGATTCTCAGATCAGGAGAGTTACCAGCATACCAGCTATACACAGGCGGATAAGCGTTGAGGAAGATGATATTTGGAAGAAAAAGGCCACAATAATCTCAAGCATTATTAAAACAGTAGGAAATCAACATGACATGGTGTCGGGGCTTCTCCCATGCATGTCGTCTCTTGACAGGTTTACAATTGATGGCATGCTATGGCACTGTGAGCATGAACATACTGTCATCAATCGCTGTGACATCCAATGTAAAGATAAAAGGAAATGGACATGTATTCTTGAGAGAAAACATGCTTTAAAAACATGCAGATCTCTTCTGATCTCTGGAGTGGGGGCGGGAAGGCGGTGGACCGGATTGCCTGTCTGGTTTACCCATTGACCTGGAGTGTGAAGCCTCTTCCAGGATTACGCTGGGAATTTCTCTAGGCTTTCTCTGCATTTCTAATACCCAACCGGGGGACACCTGTTTGTCCTGCCGGCAGCACTAGATGGGTCATCTAAAAGCGATTATGTCAGGCAGCAGAGAGATGCAGCAACTCTGCAGGGGAGGAATGCATCTGACAGTCAAGATCATTTATTTCTCCCTCCTATCCATCTCATCTCTCTTATTCCTGTTTATTTCTGTACAGCCCATTTCTTTTTGTGTGGAGAATATGGGACTCGTCTCTTCGGGGGATCAAAGCCATTCTCAGACATAGTAAAGAAAGCAAGTAAAAACAACAGAGTATAACTCAATATAAGAGACGGTTCGATTTGGATCATGACAGGGACCCAATTAAGCAGAATATTATATTTACACTGCAGGTTATGGGTGCTGGTGGTGTATTTTAATGAAATGCGGTGCAACCTTTTTATACCCTCTAGTCAGGAAAGAGTAATATTCAAGGAGGAACTTGGCATTTCAATTGCATTGTTCATGCGTTGTTCCTCTTTATTGCACCCAAAAGGGGTACAACAGCCACTGTCTGCAGGTATAACAAACAAAAGTGATTATAAACTCTGTTTGGAAAGCAAACATTCTTCAGAAAGTATTCAAATGACCTAATTATCCAAAGTGCCAAACATTTGCTCCTGTGGGTGTTTTCACATTCTATCAACAGTGAAATTAAACTCTGATTTTGAGGCTGATCCAAGGTTTCTTCTTGCCCCGGAGAAAACCAGAGGAGACATTTGAAGGCTCATTGTCAAATCCAGCCAATACAAAGAGAAAGAGCATGTGTGGCCAGAATGCAAATCGGGTATGAATGATACAAAATGTCAAGGATGATGGGAGAACTCCAAAACTCCCTCCAAGAACTCTTAAAAAATATATAGAATTCTTGTGTACAAGAATATTCTAAAACGTAAAATAGCAGGCACGTAAAATAGCAGGCACCTAAAAGCGAAACTAAGGCCATTTATTTAGGTAGTTTCATTTAAAGTAATGATATACAGATGCCAAAATGAGGGCAAAACCAGCTATTTGGGCATAGGGTGTCCTAACTTTTTCCTCAGTAGGAAATGGTATCTTTGTAAATTGCTTTTGGTTGAATTACATACATTTTATCTATAGATATTAACAGATGATGAAATTTTGACTTATTTGAGCAGTGCATATCAACACACGAACATCATATATATTATTCTTTTTTGGAAAATTAATACTTACAATCCAAACTTTACTTCTAGTTTCAGGTGCCTAACACGTTTGCACAACGCTTTTTATTAATGCCCTTTTCACAGCCAATTATAGCTAGATTAATGGCATTAAATTGATTGATTAAAAGTCAGTAAAAAATGTTTTGGATGATATCCTCCCACAAGGTTCTTAGTTTCTGCGAGTTTACACAAAATATATTCCATATAACTTCCATCCAATGGTTAAAAAAGGCTTTGGGTCATTTATGTGGCAAATGGTGTTATCCAGAGAAACCATTTTAAACCCCTTTAAAATCACCCTTTTGAATATTTAAGTAATTTCCTGTAATCATTGAATCCGGAATTCAATGTATGGCTTCCTGTTGGCATTCATTAAAAATTCCTTGAGTTTCTGTAAGTCTTTATAACAGGAATTTAGGCTGTGGCATGCAACACAGCCTAAATTACTTTGTACAAATTAATTCGTACTAGTCACTTTGCTGGGTGGCATTCTATATCCCTGTATTTCTTTTTGTATGTGGAGAGTTTGGTGCCTGAGGGGCGTAGGTGACATTTTGGACAAATATGACTTCTATTTATCAAATGAAAGCCCTTGATGAGCTCAATTCATTGCCAAAATAACATACGCGAAATCATGACCAATGAAAAGTTAAACAACAAACCTTAAAGACCAGCTGTTTTCAGAGCCAGAGAGTCATCAGTGCACTTACGTTTTTCCGGACCAATGCATTATGCGAACCGGCCTCACAGCATTTGGTCAAAATGACTGACACCACACAAAGCTCCAGAAAAAAACAGCAGAGAAGGTTTAAGGGGTTTTTTGGAAGAGCTAGCTGATTTTCACTAGGTGGAGGACATGCAGATTCAAGAATCATTTAGGGTTAGAGTTACCAATGAACGTATGCTAATTGCAAGACATTGAGAATGGGTAACGCTAACGTTTTGGTGGGATATTAGCTAGCTAGTTGTAAAAGTAATCTTGCTATGCATTTCTGAGGTGTGTTTTGTTATGTTCTATATTCTAAAGATATATCACGATATATGTTAGAGTTAGGGTAATTCTTGTTTTTTTTAGAAGAAGATACAACTGAGGCCAGGGAGAGAGAGTAGTCTGCACATGAGGAACACAATGAGACAGAGATAGATGTGAGGGTATATGAGACTGAGCAGAAGAAAATCCTTGAACCAGTCGTTATGGGGGAGATGCTAGCGGTGTAGGAAAGCTCAGGGATGAAAGCATACAGAAGAACGAAAGAAGAAGAAAAAGAGAAAGAAATGATGACAACTGGAAGAAACCCAAGAAACCCAAGAAGGCAAAACACTTTGAATAGTATTTAACTGCAATGGGAAGACAGTTCAGAGTTGGCAAATACTTCTCTTTGAAGACCCTTGATGTTCTCTGAAAGATGTTCTTGGTCTGCAGGTGGCCATCCTGCAAGGGGATTGGGAATCACTCCTCGTGCACATTGCACTTTATGTTACTATGAAGTAAATGTTGGCACATTCCTTGTATGGGTGAACCTACTTGGTAATACAGCTGATTCTGATAGGAACCAAAGGGGACGACATGAACCTGGAAACAAGATCTCTGAGCAAAGAAAGAACAATATAAGTGAGCATATCCCCACAATTGAATCCCACTTCTGTAGAAAAGGCACAAGCAAGTTGTACTAGGCAGGGAGGAAAATAGTTCAGCTGTATGTTGAGAAATGCCATGAAGGGTGGAAAATTGAACCGGGTAAGTCTGCATAAAGTCTTTCTCCATACCCAAGAAAGACGCTTGTACATTCTGTGAGTGGTATCAACCCTAGGACAATGAAAAGCGAGAAAACACAAACGAAAAGATCAACGGAAAGCACAAGAACTGTCCTCTCACAAGGTTGCCACTTTTGACCTTAAACAAGAACTAAGCACTCCCGGGAGCCATGTCAGTAGCCGGTATTACTCATGGAAATGGAATACGGTCAATCTTACTGTCTATGAATTAGTCTGTAAAGAGGTAACTGTGTTTCATGCGGCATGAGGGTCATCAGACTGATGAGTCATCAGATGACAGCGCATTAAATATCTCTCTTCCCTCTCAGTTGTTACTTGTGTAGTCCTGTATTCAGATACATGTGGTGGACAGGACAGTAATGCTGCTTTTAGTGTGACATGTCTCTTTGCAGTCAACACTTTGCCCCTGTCTCGGATCGACCATAAAATCATGGAGTCCGGTCACAGCCAGATGGAATGTGACAGCATCCATGCTACAGTGGAGACAGCAAGAAGAAATGTGCCAATCAACAGCCCAGGTGGCTACTATACACCGGGTAAGAGCAGCACAAAAGAACAGGCCATACCAGGTACATGATCAGAACCATAAGGACTTCCTTGACTTTAAACCCTTCTCCAAAAATACAATCCAAACCAGGGCAAAAGATGAGGACTACAAATATGTAATGGTGGTAGATAATGCTTTTTTATTGAATAAATGCTTTGATGTCTCTGGGACAACAAAGCTATTTCTGTGTGAAACATTGATTCCACACGGTCAGCAATAGGCTTGCTTTCATAATGTGTTAAATGTCAACAAATGAATTCTAGGTCAAGCTTCAAGTGAGGCCAACCTTCTGTCATGTGTCCCAATGAACGCTGCACTCTAAACTCTAAGAAAATAACACGTATGGGTTGATGAAGTAACGAAAAGGTGTTAAATTATTCAAATACATTTCATATTGTAGATTCTTCAAAGTAACCACCTTTAGCCTTGATGATAGCGTTGTACAGTCTTGGAGTTCTCTCAACCAGCCTTATCAGGTAGTCATTTGGAATGCTTTTCCAACAGTATTGGAGTTCCTACATATACACCTATTGGCGGCATTTCCTTCACTTTGTGGTCTAACTCATCCCAAACCATCCCAATTGGGTTGAGGTTGGGTGATTGTGAAGGCCAGGTCATATGATGCAGCAGTCCATCATTCTTCTTTTTAGTCAAATTGCCCCGAAGGTGTGTTTTGGGTCATTGTCCTTGCGTAAAATAAATGATAGTCCCACTAAGCACAAACCAGATGGGATGGCGTATCTCTGCAGAATTCTGTGATGGTTGAGTGAACTTCTAAATAATTCTAAATAAATCACAGACAGTGTCACCAGCAAGGCACCTCCACACCATCACACCTCCACCTCCAAGCTTCACCATGGGAACCACACATGCAGAGATCATCCATTCACCCACTCTCACGCATCTCACAAAAACACAGCGGTTAGAACTAAAAAACAAAAATTGGTACTCATCAGAACAAAGGACAGATTTCCACTGTTCTAATGTAAAAAAAAAAAACATTTTCATCACTCTTATCACTTTATTTATTTTTTTGCAGCAATTGACAACAAAGGCCTGATTCACGTTGTTTCCTCTGAACAGTTGATGTGGAGATATATCTGATTCTTGAGCTATTTGTAACCATAACTTTAGCTTAATGTTCTGTCCCAACCCTGACTCTAACCCTAGCATGAACTTTATTACTGCCACTACCCTAGACCTAGCTTCACGTCCTAATGTCTGCCTGAATGCCTGTCTGTCTGTATGTAAGTCTGTCTGTCTGTCGGTCTGTCGGTCTGCCCGTCTGCCTGCCTGCCCGTCTGCCTGCCTGTCTGTCTGTCTGTTTGCCCGTCTGTCTGTCTGTATGTAAGTCTGTCTCTCTGTTTGTCTGTCTGTCGGTCTGCCCGTCTGCCTGCCTGTCTGTATGTATGTAAGTCTGTCTGTCTTTCTGTCTGTCTGCCTGTACGTAAGTCTGTCTGCCTGTCTGTCTGCGTGTACGTTTGTTGGTCTGTCTGCATGTACGTCTGTCTGCATGTCTGCCTGTCTGTCTGCATGTACGCCTGTCTGTCTGCATGTACGACTGTCTGTCTCCATGTACGTCTGTCTATCTGTCAGCCTGTCTGCCTATATGTTTGTCTGTTAGAGTCAAACTAACTTTCTTGCCTTGAATTCAATATAATGGCTTTTGCTTGAATCTTCATTATACATTGATCAGCCGTAATATTATGACCACCTGCCTAATATTGTGTAGATCTCCCTTTTGCCCTCAAGACAGCCCTGACCTGTCAAGGCATAACCTCTGAAGGTGTGCTGTGGTATCTGGCACTAAGACGTTATTGTTTCTATGAAAGGGTGTACATGGTCTGCAACAATGTTTACGTAAGTGTCAAAGTAACATCCACATGAATGGCACTACCCAGGGTTTCCCAGCAGAACGTTGCCCAAAGTAACATCCACATGAATGGCACTACCCAAGGTTTCACAGCAGAACGTTGCCCAAAGTAACATCCACATGAATGGCACTACCCAAGGTTTCACAGCAGAACGTTGCCCAAAGTAACATCCACATGAATGGCACTACCCAAGGTTTCCCAGCAGAACGTTGCCCAAAGTAACATCCACATGAATGGCACTACCCAAGGTTTCACAGCAGAACGTTGCCCAAAGTAACATCCACATGA
>JACXGK010010768.1:0-17274 GCA_016801125.1 Novumbra hubbsi
AGGGATAGACTGAGAGATAGAGAGACTGACTGAGAGATGGAGAGATAGACTGAGAGAGGGAGAGACAGACTGAGAGATGGAGAGATAGACTGAGAGATAGAGAGACTGACTGAGTGATGTAGGGATAGACTGAGAGATAGAGAGACTGACTGAGTGATGTAGGGATAGACTGAGAGATAGAGAGACTGACTGAGAGATGGAGAGATAGACTGAGAGAGGGAGAGATAGACTTGGAGATAGAGAGATAGACTGGGAGATGGAGAGGGACTGGGAGATGGAGAGAGAGTGGGAGATGGAGAGATAGACTGGGAGAGGGAGAGATAGACTGAGAGATGGAGAGAGAGTGGGAGATGGAGAGAGAGTGGGAGATGGAGAGAGAGTGGGAGATGGAGAGATAGACTGGGAGATGGAGAGAGAGTGGGAGATGGAGAGAGAGTGGGAGATGGAGAGAGAGTGGGAGATGGAGAGAGAGTGGGAGATGGAGAGGAGAAAAGGGGTATCTAGAGTAACAAAGGAATAATTACGTCTTTTGAGTTTCTTTCCTCTTTTCTCTGCTCCGTTCCTGCATGTTGCCCTCAGTCTGCAGGACCAGACTGCTCCGGGAGGCCAGAGGCTACGTTCGTTACTGGGACAACACATACACAGCCTCGTTGCCCAGGGTATTCATTAAAGAAGGTAGCCACGGGTCCATTTGGTTAAAAGCAAGGAAGCTGAAAACCTTCACTCTGCGACGTCCTCTATTCTGCCGGCCACAAAGAGGCAGTGAGAGAGAGACCTTGTAGCATTGTGAAGCCCTTTCAATACCAAGCAGTGGTCTTTAGAAATACAGAAATGCTGGGAATCCTAGGCGTCAAAGAATAAATAGCTTTCAATACAAAGTGTGCCAGATCCCTTTGACGGTCTACGGAATAAAATAAAATGTTGGTTTTGGGGACGAATTGTCATCCCTTAAAGGTCTTTACGATTCAATACAGTCGCTTCACTTCTGAGGTCCAGCGACCTTTTGCGTCCATTTCCCTCCTAACGTAGGAGTCCTGATGTTGTCCGTGGTGTGGCCAGTCAGTCTGCTCTTTGTGTCTGCGTACTTAACTGACATATGTGTCATGCAGCTGAGGTCAGTTCCATTCCGTCTGATGTCACGGTGGCTTGTGACGTCAGCGGGTAGAACTGGGGCGGGGGAAAAGAGTCTGCGGGGCGATTGTGGTCCAAGCAGGTGGTCAACAGGCAGAACATAGTTGTAATCATTTGCATCCAGCAACACTGACCACAGGGAAGCCCACACACTATTATATTTGAAAATAACTATTTCAGCACTTGACCGCGTTGACACGTGATCTCTTTTTTTGTGGGTCGAAATTGTTTAGATAGTACTTGGTAAAAGCAGCACATTTGTGTAGTGAAATAACGTCTTTTTCGATGCCTTTTAAGATGAATTTAAGATGAATGAATGAGTAAAAAAAAAAAAAAAGACCCACAATCAACTAAAACCTTTGAGTACATTTAGTTTCCAGAGGGACAGTGTCAAGAGTTTTTCTCACTGATACCAACAATTACTAAAGCTTTGAATGGGCGTCACATTTAACGTCATTTTTCCCTCGATCTTCTGAAAGTGGGAATGGAGAGGAGACCCGGAGACACATGCTGAAGCCTAGTGGGAGTCATGAGGCACAGGGTCGCCCCGTGGCCAGCAGGCTACTGTACGTTGATTTACCTCAGTGTGGTTTGTGTGACTATGCGTTACCGCTGCTGACGCAGATACACAAAAACACTCACACAATGACAGACAGAAGTTGTCAAGGTGTTCAGCGAATGAAATCACAAAGTCATCGTAAAACACGGTCCCGCTGTGGAATCAATGTCCTCCCTGGCACCTGTCACCCGGTCATTTTGGCACTGCATCTCGTTCCAAGGGCTTCGACTGCTTGGTGACTCGCCGTGACGACAGCCGTGACAGATGCCGCAGCTGAATTTGACCATCCTGTATGCGCAGGAACGGTGGTAAATGTCATGTCGTCAATGATCTTTAAATTGCCTTCATAAAGAGTGCTCCTAAGCTAAGGTATTACATTTTTGCAGTTTTGAGACTATTTGAAGTTAGAAAATGACCTTAGAAACTGATGCGTTCAAAAGGCTACTGAGTTGACGTATTTGTCGAACTTCGATTTTATGCCAGCTGTGAACCACAACTGAAAACAGACTTTTGTCTTTTTTGGCCAACCATGCCAAACACACAGACGCACACACAAACACACTATGACAGCAAAACAGGCGCTACACAGTCTGGGGTAGTGATTCAGACTGAGGCGGCAACCACAAAGCTACCAGAGCCAACCGTACTCTGGACCAACACACACACCACGCGAACGCACACACCTGTAATGGATCTCACTTTGTTTGCGTAACCTTTCTCCCACTTGGGCAGCTACTGAGAATAGAACCCAGGACCTGTCATGGCAGACATGTGCAACTGCCCCTGAAGAGTCCCTAGTACCCAACCACGCCGCTAAAAAGCTAGCTATTAGACAACTCCCCATCTGTCAAACATACTGATCTTCTGGCCCTGGCCACACTGTTGCGTTTCCCTTTAGGCGAAACAAACTGCACACATAACGATGCTTCAGTATCACCGGATCTCTTCGTATCCTTGACTAAAATTCATCTGACACCAGCCAGTTCCTCCCAGGCGTGAGGCACGGCACAGTTATTGGATACAACTAGCTAGAAATCTGAAGCGCTGATGTATTGCTAGCCGTAACGGAAATGGGTGCGTGTTTGTTTTGATATTTCAAAGAGAATGGATTCCATGAATTACAGTGGTATTATTTCAATGGTATTCCAGACTTATTTCAATCTATTCATTTATCATTTCAAGTTGTTCGGGAATAGCAACAGATTATTGATCTGGATATCTGATACCACCCATAACATTGCCGGGCTGAGAAGGGATGAGCTGCACTTGACTGGATTGGGTGGTTTACGTCCGCCAGAGCTGCCGATAACAAGCCTGTGCTTCTGAACTATCCTTTATCTTTATCCTTCATCCTTCTGGTCGTTACATCCACAAACATGCAAAATCCAACCAGTTATTCATCTGAATGTCATAATAGGCTATATTGGATCATTCCAGAAGCTGCTGTCTGTTGCTTGGCGTTGGCTGGGTTACTTACACAACCCTGTTACTCAAAGCCAGTGACTCTGCAGTTTTTCCTAATTGGAGTCTGACCGAGCAGCAAGGTTGGTTCTAGCCATAAGGGACACATGCGGTTGCTTTAGGGCCCCCCGACCGCAAGCGGACCCAAATGTAATTTTGCTGAGGGCCAACAAAAAGGCTAGAGCCGGCCTTGACATTGCGTCAGAGATTCCTCGCTGGCGTCCAAAGTCCGGACGGCAGGCGCGGTTTTGGGAGGCCGTTCTTTCTCTTTCCGATTGACCTCCACTTTGATGTTGGAATGATTAACATTACCTCACTGCAACACTATTGGAGCGGCCTACATCACACAGTGCCCCGGCCATAAAGACCCGAGGACGGTGACGACGACAGTTACGTAGAACATCCCACGCAGGTTAATATAATACAGCGTAGTCCTTTGAACCTTGAGCCTGCTTCCATGAAGGTGCAATAGGCAAAAAGGTATTTTTCGGGGTACCGGTGAATGCCGTTTGTCTGGATGACCAGGTCAAGGGAGAGGTTCACTTAGTTTGTCTGGATGACCAGGTCAAGGGAGAGGTTTACTTAGTTTGTCTGGATGACCAGGTCAAGGGAGAGGTTCACTTAGTTTGTCTGAATGACCCGGTCAAGGGAGAGGTTCACTGAGTTTGTCTGGATGACCAGGTCAAGGGAGAGGTTTTCTTTCCATTTGACAATGATGATGCCCAAAGTGCTTCATTTGGGGTGTCGCGGCAGAGGGTTGAAATGCTTATGTACATGAGGTATTTCCATTTTTCGTGTTAAATACATTTTCAAACATTTCTAAAAATGTTTTGTTCACGTTGTCCCTACAAGATATTGTGTGTAGGTTAATGGCGCGAAAGATCAATAAGTGATTCCGTCTGCAACCCAACAAAATCTATAGAAAGAGCATATGTCTGAATACTTTAAGGTACTGTATAATTGACACACTTGTTAAGGTACTATAAATATACCTTGTGTATGTACTGAACATCTAAATTCAGTTTATACAGCTTTGCAGTGTCTATGACACCTGCCAGCCCCGAGCTTGACATTGACAGATGTCTTTTGTAATGTCGTTGGGCAGCAGCATACAATCTTCAACGCATTTGAAAGGTATTCAGATCCCTTGTAACTTATAGGGGAGCACAGTGCCGGTAGGTGGTGGTATTCTGGGGAGCACTTTTATTTTGAAGCACACTCTTGACACCTTAGCCTATTACGCACACCTGTAGTCACTTGTTGATTTGTGTGTGTATATAGGTTCCTTTGTCCTTTCTGTCGCTCTGTTAGGGAAATGTGTCTTTGGTGTGTTTTAGTTCTGTGTGTGGGTGTATATATTCGTGGTGTGTGACAAAATGTTTTGGAAAGTTCTCGTTAATCCACACCACTTTGGGTTTTGTAGCACACACACACACACACACACACCACAAAGGTCCCTGCGGAACCCACGGTCATTCACAAAACATCATTCTTTGTCACAGTTACTTACTCTGAGTTTGTTGGTACAGTGTATTTCCATTATGTTGGGTCAATATTTACATTATACACCCGTGACTCATTTTTCTTTATCGAAGTAAATAAAATAAGAAGAGTGATTAATGAGTACGAACATGTTCTGCAGTGTGTGCAGAGTGATGAAACTTTCAGGGTGGAGTTGATTCCATTATTTGAAATGTTCCCTTATTGAAAATCACTGGAAATCACTGGAACGCCGGTGTGGTTCCTGAATCGAGGAGAATCGAACAGGAGCGAGCAGAACACCAGCAGAAGGCATATAGAGCATGTTCAGTCCAGCCCCTTGCCCTCCTCTCTTCATCATTACCTATCTAGTATTATTTCTCCCCCCACCTTTCCCTCACCCTCTCATTTCATCACATAGTGAACACTGTGTGTGGTTTAAATTGCACTCCGAGGTGACTCATGTCTATGGAATGTACATCTCTGTCATCTCCACTTCATGGTCAATTTCACTTTTCCTGTTCCTTTCACTCGTTGGTTGCCAGTCAGTCACTGTTGGAACAGCCCTTTCCTGCTCTCTGGTCCTTATTACAGGAGCTTTCGATGTCCTCCAGATCTTTATTACTGGCTTGTTCTATGTCCTCCAGGTATTTATTACTGATTCTTTCTATGTCCTCCAGGTCTTAATCACCGTCTCTTTCTATGTCCTCCAGGTTTTTATTACTGATTCTTTCTATGTCCCCCAGGTCTTTATTACAGGTCTTTATTACTGGCTTTTTCTATGTCCTCCAGGTCTTAATTACCGTCTCTTTCCATGTCCTCCAGGTCTTTATTACTGGCTTGTTCTATGTCCTCCAGGTATTTATTACTGATTCTTTCTATGTCCCCCAGGTCTTTATTACAGGTCTTTATGACTGGCTTTTTCTATGTCCTCCAGGTCTTAATCACCGTCTCTTTCTATGTCCTCCAGGTCTTTATTACTTTCTATGTCCTCCAGGTCCTTATTACTGGCTTATTATATGTCCTCCAGGTCTTTATTACTGGCTCTTTTTATGTCCTCCATGTACTTATTACTGTCTTACTATATGTCCTCCAGGTCCTTATTTTTGGCTTATTAAATGTACTCCCGGTCCCAGAAAGGTGCATTCTTGTCAGCGTTTGTCACGGGCCGTGCCTTTTGTTGTTTGTTATGTTTTATGCTTATCAGTTCTTGTTTGTCTGTTTCTAGGTTAATTGTGTTTTGGTTCTACATTTTCTGTTTCTATGCTCAATTAAGTTCTGTTCTAGTTTCTTGATTTCTATGTTCAGTTTGCTTCTCTTTGGTTTATTGGTTTCACCTGTTCCTTGTTAACCCATTGTTTAGTCCCAATTTAAGTTAATCTTGACCCAGTATTTCTGGTTCTGTCATAGTTTATGTAATGTTTTGTGTAAGCCTCTGTTCACATTTGCATCTTCTCTTTATTGTCCTGCATCCTGGCAAACGTGACCATTTCTGGACATTGTTTGCAAAATGTGTGGTAAAGAGCAAAAAACGTCTCCGGGAATACTATTTTGTATGCAGATGTACGTCATCCAAAACACTCATTTTGAAACTTAAAAGAAAATTTGACTCGTCAAAGACTTTTGATTCAGTTGATTGTTTTGTTATGGTGGAAAAACCGACATCACAGGACTTGTTCATAGTCAACTGCTTTCGGTTTCAGAATTACCTTAGCGATGGATCCCAGGCTACAATTAGAGTTGATAATACCATTTGTGTCTGTTTGGTTAGAAAATAATCTCTCATTTAAAACACATATAGACATTTCTTTATAGAAATTTATTTTAGCACAATTAAAAAGAGGGAAATAATGAGATACAGAAATAAAGATAAAAAGAGGTAGAGAGTGAGATGAGTAGTTTTGTATCATATAGAGAAATAAAGAGTTATAGAAATACATGGGTATGTACGATATAGAGAGAGAGATGAAAAGATATAGAAATACAGGGGTGTGTATGGTATACAGAGAGAGATGAAAAGATATAGAAATACAGGGGTGTGCATGGTACAGAGATAGTGAGATGAAGAGATAAAGAAATACAGGGATATGTGCAGTATAGAGATACAGAGATGAAGAGGGACAGGGAGAGAGGCAACAGAGGAAAAAACAATTAGTCATGGTTCTCTAAGACAGCATATAATAAAATATTTCCCCCTCAGGTAAACCTACTGAATGCAAACAAGAATTAGAATTCACCCACGCTAGCCCAGTAAATGTGAAGTGAAGAATACATGGCAGCCCACTCAATACGCACCGAATAGCCACACGCACTCAGTGCCGATGTACGCACTGGCCCTTTCCGCTAAAACATAGATACAAACACACACACACACCGCCAACACATCAACATAATGGGTTTCACCCAGACCCCTGCTTCAACACGCGGACTGGGGAAACACAAAGCACATATTCATTAAAAAGTACATCTGAAAATTGTTGATTCTGGTTACCCTTAAAGTTTTTTACATTGGGTATTTTTCTTCCATCTGGAATATTGAACATAACATTCCAGTATACAGGGCTTAGTGTTCTGTTTTCAACAATTTTTTTACAATGTAACTGGGAAAATGGGGCATGTTTCAATATTGTGCTGCTTTTTTCAACCTGTGAGGTCATTATTGGGTGCCAAGCAGCAAGGCTGCAAAGGTTACCATTGTGTTTCTACCTGTTCTTATTATTAATGGGGTTGCCTCCATTAATATAATCTCACGTATATATATATATATATATATTTATTTATAATTATAGCCACCCTAACGCCTCCTACAGTTCACACACTACAGAGAAATGACAGGTATCAAAATGTGAGTCTTGTTTCTAATTGCGATGCTATTGTTTTGTGGAAGGTTTTGATGCAAGGTTTAGAAAATATTCAAGTTTTTGTGGCAAAATCATAGCCACACTGAAGGTTGGTAATTAGGTAATGTTTTATTCCTTGGGTCATGCTTTTGTTCAACTCCCTATGGCGTCCATTTCCGGTTATATAGATTTTCTCAAAAAGCTTCAAAACTTTTCACAGGTCATAGATTTCATTCAATCTTCCCCAATATTGACACAGAGGATCACAAAAGTTGTTAGAAGGTTTTTTGATTATCAAAAAGGTTTGCCGGTTAGAGCCAATCGAATATTTTTTGTTCAGTTCAGAAGAGGGATGTGAGGGAAAGAACAGAAAGAGGTGTCTATTTTGGACTTGATTTGCTCCCAATGGTTAGGTTTAGGACTGGTTGTAGAAAATCTGCTTGCAGTTCTGTAACTTTTGCATGTAACTGTTTTGTAACTATCTTGGTGGAACTAAAATGATGACAAACTGTTGCGCTCCTGACTTCGATAATTGTTTTTACCCTAACAATAGTCACGCTCTAACACACATCACACCCAGTATGAGAAAAAATTACCAGCACAGAAATGCCAGAAAGGAAAAGTCCAAAATCATAGAGAAGAGTAGAAAGAACTGAAAAGTTTAGAGACTGAACTTTTCAACCCACATAGACTTTTTAGAAATGCATCAAAAACATCAAAACTCCACCGAGGATTAATATTGGAGGGCTTCTGTGGGAAGGGGCAAGACTAGCAGCATATGGACTGAAATGCTCACATCAAACAAAATATTTTGTAACCCTTTAGTGAGTCATTGTTATAAAAATTGAATGGAACTCAATCAACTGGTTAAAACCTTTCTCAACATGTCAAACAGTCAAATAGATGTTGTGGTCTTCATAGAATGAAAAATATTTTGACAGATATGGACAAACCATTTTTAGGATGAACATAGGTGGTTATATTTACATAAATAGCAGGCACAGTTATCCAGAACATCTTTTGGGGGGGGCACTGGAGTTAATTGAAAAATGCATCCTGATGGCAAAAAACCATAGCAAACAAACACACACACACTCCACACACACACACACACATAGACACATATACTCAGACTCTTTAAGTTCTTGATGAAAGCGGTTGATTTGGGGCTATACTCCCTAAAAACACACTGCTTGTCCTGATTCATACACGCTACTGATGTTAGTTTCACACAGACACAGGAAATATTTATTTGCATAGGGTGGGGCATCACACATTTACCGGCTGAATCAGACAAAGGAACGATTTCCTGTTTTAGTGAATCTCAATGCCATGCACATGAAGCAGGATAATCTAGCACAAAGGTTTCCTGTTTTAGTGAATCTCAATGCCGTGCACATGAAGCAGGATAATCTAGCACAAAGGTTTCCTGTTTTAGTGAATCTCAATGCCGTGCACATGAAGCAGGATCATCTAGCACAAAGGTTGTCAACTGGTTTTCACCCTGGACCCAAATTTGGGAACTATGCTGTTTGGTTGCAAATTATCATTGAGCTTCTCATCTTATTGACGAACTTTTTCAGCATATGTTCTATATAATTTCTACACACTTTCTGCAAGATACTATTGGTTAGTTACACTACTCTTTTATCAAAACCCATTTACATTTCTCCCACAACCCAACATTTGATAATTCTTCATCCAATAGATGTTTTTGCTCAGATGGTTTTATTGCTCTCAACATGAAAACATATCAAAAGTATCAGACTTTGATCAAATATTTTGGGAAGAAAAACACATTTCCAAGTGTTTCATAATAATTGTACATAATTTCGCCATAATTGGCCATCACTTGACCAACCGTGAAAACCCTTGGACGAGAAAACAGGTATGCAAGGTTTTGGGATCAAGACCCTTTGAGCTGGAGCCCCTTTTTCCTGGATATCCTGGCGAGATTACTGATGCAGGACAGCCATGTCTTTAATGTTCTAGGTAAGAACCGAAAAAAGATTAAACAATATGGTCACAGATGACACAATGTATATTACAACCAAGTGTAGAATTAGCATTCTACACTTCTAAGGTTAAAAATGTTGGATAAGCGTATTTGTACATTATTTTGGTGAGCATGTCTAGAAGAAGAGATCTCTGAAACTGGGATAACTGGTAGGGCACAAAGGGAATTGTTACTGGGTTTATCTAGAAATGGAATTGACCCTGACCATGCATGTGATCTGGTGGTTTAGTCATTTCCCAGAGAGATGACAAAATTAAGAAGTTAAATTAACAAGCAACATCCTGTTTTGCAGTCATTGGCATTCAGACGGTTTTAAATACCAAAAATGAAAATTCAGATTGAAGACTTCACTAGAAAAAGTGTTTTCAAGTGGAACTGACCGCATTTTAGCAACAGAAAATCGTATAGATTTGTATTTTAAATACACACACAGTAACAACATGGAACCCTTTGTAAAATTTGATAATTTCTGTGTTATTATACTTTCAAAAATTTGGGGGAATGATGTAGAGTAAGACATTTGTGAGAATCATTTTGTAATAACGAGAACAATATATAGCAATGTAGAGTGTGGAATTTGATTTCAGTGTTTATCCTCAGGTCAGTGTTTAAGTGTTTCTGAAATATATCAGGGACCAAGAAATTCCCTCAACTGCTGCTTAGTCAGAAAAATGTGAGTAATTGATATTTCCTGTTTTTTTTTAGAAAATGCTATTTTAATGTTTTGGGGCAATAATTAGAATTTGGCTAGGGTCATGGTTCAGTTCCGGGTTATGTACAAAAGTTAGGTTATTGAGGATGAGGTTAAGAACGGGTCAGGGTTAGCATAGCGGTTACATTTAGGTCAAGAGGTTACGGTTAGAACAAATCCACTTTGGTGTCCCTATTGGGATGGCTAAGTCTGCGTGTGTTGTTGCTAATGCATCAAAATTGTATTTTCAAAGCAATCTTTGAATACATCTAAATGTCAGAGTGATTACCTTCCTATGTGACTCATCTCTCAGCCAGGTGTTCTGTGCTTCCACACTGAGTTTTCAAATCCAAGACTACAGTAAACTCCACACACACACACTCACTCAAACAAGACACGCCATTAAAAACCAGTGTCCTCTCCAGTAGATGCCTCCCTTTTATTTTTTTCACAACAGCTGGTTGTGTTTTGTACCGAGCTCAGTGAGATTTGTCGAGTTTGGCCAACTTAAATTGTAAGGTCACATCTGCTAGGTGACACTAATATCAAACTGCATTTTGGTGTTGCTTGGGTTATTCGCAGTGTACTCATAGAGGTAGGACACATGACATCCCATCGAAAAACCTTTGTATTGGATCATCCATATTCTAAGTCATCCATGTTCACATGACTTGTACAACCGCCTGCGCTCCTTTGAATAGAGTGGACAACAATCCCAACTGAATACTCACAATGAAAGTACTTAAATGAGGTTATGTAGGCATAGTTACATGAATCAAATAAAATACAGATTGCCATGGAACTGGGCGGACATGCCAGATTGCAGAATTTGTGATAAATAGAAAAAAATCTGATTTTAATACACGCATAAGTATACTTTTTCTAAAAGTAGAATAAGAGGATACTGTCTTTTAACAAAATGCTGTTAAGAATGAACATGGGGTGAATAGAGTAATTGCAGACGTGCGCTGAAATAGACACTCCCTAACACAGACATACTTACCAACCAACCTACTGCCCCCGAATTCCGCCCACAGCTGTTCATTGGCCTATTGGAAGACAGGTACTCGGTTTTGTTTAACAAATATAAGCTGACGTCAGGTAACAGAGTATTCACATCATGAAAGGGTTTCCCCCAATCTACGGCGTACACACCCTACTCTGTCTTGGTGAAGAGCCCAAACAGGCCCTAGGTTAATATCCGTAGAGGAGTTCTTTGTTTTGGAGCGTTGGAAAAATTATTTTAAGTGGCAGCGAAATCTAACAACTCTTTTATGGATTTTTCTATTTTCTTTTTTTTCCCTCGTTGTACTGTGGGTATACTTCAGTGAAATTCAGCATGCAGGGTGTCTAATCCATGTTTTGAATTATTCAGTGGTAAGTGGACTCTAGACCTGGCAACCATAGCGTGATGGGTTCTGTGACTGATTGGAATATTTTAAGACAGATTCTCTCTCCCCTCTCTCTTCTCTCTCCCCCGTCTGTTTATTCCCCCCCCCCTCCACATCTTCTCTTTGCTCTCTCTTCCTCCTCTCTCTTCCTCCTCTCTCTTCCCCCCTCCACCCTCTCCCTCCCTCTCTTTCCTATCAGCCCCTACTTTCCCAAATTTCTTTCCTCTCTTCCTCCCAAAACCCACGTATTTCTTCCTGTGTCAAACAGACGTATGTGATGTAGTGAGCCAGGGCTGTCAGTTAGTTGAAGATACATGGATTAAGCGTGGTTGCTCTTCGGTGAATGGCTCCCAAAGCCCGCCTCCTTATCACACTGAGCACATTTCGCTGTGATCTCTCTCACCATTGAGGCCGTGGGTCCCAGACGTACCTCCTGGATGCCCAGCATTAGAGGTTCATTCAAGGCAACCAGAAGACATTACAACATCTCTGTAGGTTCATGCTCTGCTGAGTGTTCTGAATTCATGTTGCGGTGGCTAAGGTTTCTTCCTCACACTCACACAGACACACACACACACAGACACGACATCTAATTCCCCTTAATTGGATGTCTGTAGACTGTATGAACAGGTTATACCTTACAATAACACCCCAAAGCCATGTTAACACACACATGCAATGGTAGCAGACAATACACATCCTCCCACAGTGAAGCTCTGTCAATGCCACACAACCCATCAACTTGCAGATCACATCAAATTACATCAACTTGCAGATTAACGAAATGACTGTCTTACTCAAACTGTGTTAATGAATGAAGTATCACCTAGTTCCAGTCAGAAAGATGTGTATTGTCTGGATGTGTGTGTAGGTTTGGACTTCACAAATAAAAGTCCCTGTTTAAATAAAAGTCCAAACCTACACACACACCTTGCAAATTGACGACATTTGGCCGAAACCTGTGTCAAAAATAAATGTTTTGGGATTTATGATAAAGATTTAGGGGAACATATGAGGGATTATGGAGATTTTTTTTTTTGTATTTACCTGCCAGTCAAAATTGGGACCATTTGACTATACTTTAGAGAAACGTTTCAGATGTGATATTTTTTCCCCAGCCTTCAAAATGAAAAGTGATATTGATTTGATATTTTTTCCTTAGCTGTTGGAGGTTTGGGAACTGGTTTCTGGTATCTCTAGGTTTAGGGTTAAGATTAGGGAAAATAAGAATTACATAGTTTTTGTGTGTATATTTATCTGACTATTTAACACAGCCTGATTTATATGATCGGTGCTTCTGGGGGCATTGGTAAGAAATTCAGAAAAGGATCCATTTTAGAGAAGTTCAATGTATTTCAGTGTGATATGGCCAATAGGCAGCAAAGAGTGACAGCTGTGCCAGCCAGATGGGAGGAAGGAAATGCCAAATCCCCCGCCCACACCAGTTTCCCAGCAAACTACCAGAACGCCCAACCACAGAAATTACCGACCAGAAAGCTCACCACACTTCCCCCCACATGTAGTCCTCAGTCCAGGTCGCAATGCTGAGGTGCTCTGTGCCGCTAACATGCTGAGGTGCTCTGTGCCGCTAACATGCTGAGGTGCTCTGTGCCGCTAACATGCTGAGGTGCTCTGTGCCGCTAACATGCTGAGGTGCTCTGTGCCGCTAACATGCTGAGGTGCTCTGTGCCGCTAACACGGCTTAAGCAGTTAGACACTGACGATTCATCTGGAAGGGATGACTCATGGGCTGAAACACAGACTAAGGTGCCGAAGGTTGTGGTATTTTCACGCTTTCCAAAACCTTGGTATTAATACCTGAAGTTCAAGCTCTAACCCATAACCGTCTGAAATTAAGTTATGTTATCGATTGCTAAGATACATTTACTGAGACAGAGGTCTAGTTGATTACGGGTTTGTAATCAATGAGCACTACATTTGCATAACAGTCTGATTTGCTTTTACACCCAGTGATTTGCTTTTACACATTTCTGCCAAACCGTAAACATATATTTCCACAAAAGATGCAAAACTTTGTTTAGTAAACTATGTCAAACTAAATGACAGTTTTCACAACTGCAAAAACCTATTTACTGAATGTGCACTACGCTATCTCAAACCTGTAAACAGACGTTTTGGAATTCCTACCATATTGACCAAACCCCAGACCACAGACAAAATGTACATTATACTTGAAACCATACACATGAAAAGGTTACTTTGCCCTCAGAAATCCCACAAAAGCATCATACAGCAACGCTACTGAATATTCCCATTTTTGAAACTCTTCACAGTTGTCTTTTACATCAGTCAGAGAGAATGTAAGGAAAACACTACATAAATATACATACATTAATATACATACATAAATGATCACTTACCACCTAACACGTGCAGAAAGTTCTCTAAAAATAAGAACATCATTATCAATAAACACAATAAACACTAAACACAAAACAAGTAGGATCAAAAGAGTTCATTAGATTATGAATTTTTTAAGCAACAACCTGTTAAAAAACAACAATGGCACAGCTTTACTGTCAAGAAAGAACAGAAAGAAATGTTACAAGAACGATTTAAAAATGTTAAATAAAAACATATATATGAACAGAGTAAAATACACACAGAAAATGAAATTGAAAAATCCTCACATGGAATAGGTCTTTAGCTAAAATGGGAATCAAATCTGATTTGTCTAAGTTCATTTTTTACATTATAAACATATTTCTGTCGAAAAGTAGCAAATTGTAGCAAAGAGTTATAACTGTCAAAAAGGTACAAAATGCGCTGTAGATACATATTGTTTTGCAGGTGTTTGAGTTGGTGGGAGAAATAACACATTTTGAAAGATGTGGTAATTAAATTCATTTTGTGCCAATGAAATGTGTGTTTTTAGGATTCCACTAGGAATGTTGTGCTTTTTAAGATATGTATAGACAGTAAATTATGAAAGCTCGCTGAAGTATGCTGAAAATACACAAATATGTTTAGCCCAATAACTGAAAGTGTTTGAAGACAGGCATAGTGTCATAGTTACCATTTGTTTTCTATTTCATTCTGTCTATCATCCTGACCTGGGCCAGAGATTTTCCCTTACGGCACAGATTATATTTTTCAGATGCAAATTTATGAGATGATCCCATAATGCCCTGCGCCAACACACACACACACATTCACAGAACAGATAATAAAGTGGTCTAAATGACACAGAGGAGAAAGAGGAAATGTTGGGGGAAGACACAGAGAAGACAAGGGAGATGGTGGGGGAAGACAAAGAGGAGAAAGGGGAAGAGATAGGGCAAGTCCCAGAGGAGAAAGGGGAAAAGGTAGGGGAAGACCCAGAGGAGAAAGGGGAAGAGGTAGGGGAAGACCCAGAGGAGAAAGGGGAAGAGGTAGGGGAAGACCCAGAGGATAAAGGGGAAGAGATAGGGGAAGACCCAGAGGAGAAAGGGGAAGAGGTAGGGGAAGACACAGAGGATGTAGGGGAAGAGGTAGGGGAAGACCCAGAGGATAAAGGGGAAGAGGTAGGGGAAGACCCAGAGGAGAAAGGGGAAAAGGTAGTAGAAGACCCAGAGGATAAAGGGGAAAAGGTGGGGGAAGACCCAGAGGAGAAAGGGGAAAAGGTGGGGGAAGACCCAGAGGATAAAGGGGAAATGGTGGGGGAAGACCCAGAGGAGAAAGGGGAAAAGGTGGGGGAAGACCCAGAGGATAAAAGGGAAAAGGTGGGGGAAGACCCAGAGGATAAAAGGGAAAAGGTAGGGGAAAAACCAGAGGATAAAGGGGAAGACATAGAAGAGAAAGCGGAAGTGGTCAACAAGAGTCTTCCCCAGGCAATGGAGGAGGCCTGCTGAAGCATTCCAGAGATGGGTCCACCATGCTAGTCACTTTCCCCCCTGCTGCTGGGAACACATCCGTTGTGGAGGAAAGCATGTGGTCATCCAACATGACAGACAGGACAATGCCTGGGTTTTCAGTGGTTTCTTTCCTCTCTATTCATGTGTACCGTACAATACTGGGACTTATTGTGGCTTGATTATATAAAATGTATGTGTAATATGTACACTTTTTGCCAGTTGCTTGCACACTGAATGTTCAGACAAAAGCATCACAACTTTAACCTTTGTAAACATGCCTAAACAAAGGCATCGAAAGTACAAACACATTTTCTCCTTTGCGATTCTGCAACACACTGGAGGAGAATGAGGACTGGAAATAAAGAAGGGGACCATTGAAATGTGAGTAGATGTACTGGAACAATTGCTCATAGAAATTATGAAGGTATACAAAGAACTAAAGACAGCAATGTTTTCCGCTGAGTACATCAGTGTGTTGTCGCTGCTTTGAAAAGTTTTTGAAATAGGGTATGTGTGTATCATTCTGTGGCAGAGATTAGATTTTGAAGAAGGATTGTTGGGTTTTAATTATAGAGTTTTAATTATCTCCTAGTGTTTGGCATTTGCGGAGTCTTGACAAAATGTGTAAAAATCAGCAAAAACTGTAAATACCTTTTTTATATTTTGGGCTTGCCAGGATCAAACATAATACATCCATTTTTCATTTTGATGAGAGTTTAATTGTTCTACACGCAGTGTTTCTTACTGCTCAGAGGGAGCAACAGATATTATGTCTTTCTGCAAGATTAAAAAACATGTTTTATTTTTGTCTATAGTTTCTAAGCTCAAATGAAATGTTCTTGTGTGTGTATTCAACTGTAACAGGCTTTGTGTTAAAGGTTTGGGGATATTGGGTTAATATTCAGAGAACACTGTGTATTCAACTAGCAAAAAACTGTAATACAAATTTTCTCTTGAATGTGAACCTCTTGTACACAAGTTAAAAACCAGTGGAAAGTGGTAGAGTGGTTCAAGGAGTGTTGACAATCATGGCCTTTTCCAAGTCAATCAATTGTGTTAATCAAAAGTAAGGATATGTTTGAATGGTTCAGTAACAATGCTATATTTCAGGATTAATGTGCTTAAATCAGTACAAAATATGTGTCAAATACTTTGTTAACTTGGAGTCATTTTTTGCAAATTATATTTGTAAAAGACAAAATAGAAAGTAAAGTGACTCTTTTTGTTTCTGAATATTTGTGCTCCTGAGTGACATTCTTTTTGGATTTTGCCATTTTTGGTTTCATTCTATGGAAAAAGATTTTCACTGCTTCTCACTGTTGCTTTAATTTCAATGGCTGTCAACTGTTACATACTATTAATATATTAACCTTATGTCACATTCACCTCCAAGATACTGTTGCTATGGATTTGTGTGAATATTCATCTTTTCTTCCCAAATTTCTGTAGATATTTTCTTAGACTTTATTAAGGCCTTGTATACAAACTGATAATTAAAGCAATTTAAAGAGTGTAAATACTCCTTTGTTAGATCAACGTTAGGCTGACTCTTTAAATGACCGTGATCAGAGAATCACTAAACTTGAATGAAACTACAGTGGCATAACAGTTATAAATAATAAATAACAACATGCCAATACTGTCTTCAGTATATCAGACATGATTAACGCTGATTTCTGACCGTTACATGTAGACATTGTTTCCACCATTCCATTGTTACATTAAAGCCATGTTTGTTTGTTTGTTTCACATCACTTAAAGGGTACTTGATGCTGGCGCTAGTTCTGTAACGTGGGGAGGGTGGGGTTGGGGGGGGGGGGCATGTTGGGGCGTGTGTGTGTGGGGGGGGGG
>JACXGK010010769.1:0-17299 GCA_016801125.1 Novumbra hubbsi
ACAGATTAGTTGTGTTCAGTAAAATGTGGATCTAGATTTACTACAGATCAGTTGTGTTCAGTAAAATGTAGATCTATATTTACTACAGATCAGTTCTGTTCCGTAAAATGTGGTTCTAAATTCACAACACAGGTCATTTGTGTTCAGTAAAATGTGATTTTATATTTACTACAGATTAGTTGTGTTCAGTAAAATGTGGTTCTAAATTCACAACACAGGTCATTTGTGTTCAGTAAAATGTGATTTTATATTTACTACAGATTAGTTGTGTTCAGTAAAATGTGGATCTAGATTTACTACAGATCAGTTGTGTTCAGTAAAATGTAGATCTATATTTACTACAGATCAGTTCTGTTCAGTAAAATGTGGTTCTAAATTCACAACACAGGTCATTTGTGTTCAGTAAAATGTGACTATATGATTCTATATTTCTTTAATGCTCTGGAATTAAACAGCAGCGGGTTGTTGCATTGAATTCCTTTGCCCCCCCATCTCACACCTGTGTTGGTACACCTGCTTCTGTTTCTCCATCAGCTCCCCACACTCTACCTCTGGGTTCCTGCCACTGGATACAACCACGTCAAACAGCAATGTCCTGCAGGTAAAGGTCTCCGTCATATCTACTCTGCCACCCCGGTGAGCTGAGACAAACTGACTTAAAATACATGGCGTCAACTGAGTGATTGGCAATGTTGTAGGTATCGCTAATGTCACAGTGTTTGTGATATGGTTCTCAAAAACTAAGCAAATTGCATGACCTGGGCAATGTTCATTCAGCCATACAATGACAAACATTCACAAAAATGGAGTGTTTCCTATTGGAAAGGTACAGGAGGTCCCTCCCTGTTTCAGTCATTGGGTGCTTAAGAAACATAATGAGCCTGTTCATTAATGCGCTCTGCCTAAATGGTGGAGTGAAGTAATTGAAATCAACACAGCGCCTACTTCTTCATTGACTTGAGGATGTAGCTGTAGTTGTTGAGGAGGAAGATGGCCCCAAGTGCGTGATCCTCGTACAGCTTAGCTTTAGTCTGCAGGGAATCCCGGAGATTATCCAGCACTCTACCTAAAGAAGATCCACCAAAATCACATAGCAGTCATGGGACAACACCTGTGGCTGACACAGAACAATAAGGAATAATATCAAATGGATAAACATTATAAACTTTACAAAAGTTTACCAATGTTGTCAATCAGCATCTGGTATCCAAACTACCCATTTTATAAAAGTACTTCATGCCAGAAAAATACTATTTCAGATGGAGGCATAAAACAAATAAATAGACAAGTCGGCATAAACACCCACCAAGTCAAATGGACACATACATGGTATTTTATGTATTTACAAAGGCCACCTCGAACAGTCAAACTATTTGATCATCTTCTCTATTTGATCATCTTCTCTATTTGATCATCTTCTCTATTTGATCATGTCAAATCAGCTAATGGCAATTCTGGTCATATGGAGATGATTTGTAAAGATTGCAATGCATCAAATATGAATAGGAAGTTTAAGCAAAACATTGGG
Organism: Novumbra hubbsi; assembly: GCA_016801125.1. Lineage (NCBI taxonomy): Eukaryota > Metazoa > Chordata > Actinopteri > Esociformes > Umbridae > Novumbra > Novumbra hubbsi. Next base: position 1,529 of record JACXGK010010769.1, read on the forward strand.
AATGATCATTATAAGAAATGAAAATAATTGTTTCTAGAGAGTTTCTTCATTTTGTGTACAGATTAATCATTCACCCTTCCAAAATGTCCTCCACTGCTTTTCATAGAAAAAGACAAGGCCTAACTGTGCCCAAGAAAAGATAGATTCAACATGCACCAAATGCACTCCAAACCCACTTTGCATAACCCACATGCACCAAATGCACTCCAAACCCACTTTTGCTTCTCCACCACCAATCACAATAATAAAAAAACTCTTACAAATGTAAGGACTGAGTGCTTTCTGACTGATCCTCTTCTTAGACTCCGGACTGTCTTTGCTCTCTGATGACTTTTCTTCTGAGTCATCTGCACCTGGCATTGGGGTTGGGGACTGATTTAATTGTACAAAACAATCAACTTTTTTGGGATACCATATATGAACTTGTTTGTTAAATCAAATTAACAATGAGATTAATGCTTCGTACGGGTGTTATGATGAACATTATTGGACAGCTCCATAGTTTCTTTGCCAGAGTTTACATCAGGGAGATTCAAGATGGACTGAACAGCAAAGGGGATGGAAAGCAACTGCTGCAGGAACAGAATTGTCTGGAGATTGTAAGAGAACAATTGACATTGAACATCTCTAGGTGTTTAAATGAGATAAAGTAGAGAACACATTTTGTAAAATAAATCCTGTTGGATTAGATTTTTTTTATTGTGTTTCGATAAATAGCATTTACCATCGCGTCCTGAACATCTCAATATCCTTAATTACACAGTATTTATCCTAGGGATGTTCTAGAAAGTCTTCAAATGTACATCATTTAAAGTCCTGCACATTTACAAACTGCTTGTTTAAGAAATTTAGCCGGCACTTTAAACCAAAGACATTGTGTATTAATACTGTACTATTAAAAATAAAAATAACCAGCTTGTGAACCAATAAATACAGCTAACTAGATACTGCAGTAACAGTATTGTGTCACAAATTATTTTTGAGTTTTTAATAAAGAAGCAAATGTTTGTTTGGCTCATCGAGCTATAATTTTGTTCCAAGTAAGAGCGGTTATCAAGTCAGGTCAGGTGCTGTCATTTCAACTTTGAGAATGGGTCTTAAGTGTATAGAAACTTTCTTCTTACATTACTGTTGAATTCATGAACTGTCCCATTCTTTGGCATAGTATCCTTGTCCAGGTTGCTCTGACAGAGAAAACAGAACATTTTGTTTGGGTGTTATCTTTTTATTTTATCAAAAGCTTTGAGATCATTTGTCCTAAAGCGTCAAAAACAGGAAACCTTTGATAATAATTTGCCCAACTGTACTAGAGCAGTATCAGGGAAGTGTTAGTCACTCATCAACATTATCAATTAACCACTCCCATTTCTGTATTACAATTAAGAAAGAAACAACAAATGAACCATTTAAAAAGCTGTAGAAAATGTATGAAAAATGATCTTGGAGCTATGAAGCTTTCTGGAAAAGTAACCCGATAAAAAAGTATATTAATATCAGTCTGATATTAATATAAACAGTCAGCTAGTCCCTTGCTAGACTGTCGTATGTTTAAAAGTCCTTTGATATATCATCTTCTGAAATGTCTTACCTTAACATTGGTAGCAAACTCCTCCAGGGCTCTGGCAGCCAGGGTCTTTATAGAGGTCACAAGTCTTACCTTAACATTGGTAGCAAACTCCTCCAGGGCTCTGGCGGCCAGGGTCTTTATAGAGGTCACAAGTCTTACCTTAACATTGGTAGCAAACTCCTCCAGGGCTCTGGCGGCCAGGGTCTTCATAGAGGTCACAAGTTCGGAGACTTTGCCCAAGGGGCTGCTCGCGCCCTGACACTCAAATAGGATATCACACAACAAGACATCAGAACATATCCCTCCATTAACTTCAGCACACGGGATTTCTAACCCCTCCTTAGGGAGCAGTTTCATGCATTTAATCCAGGGAAAGCTAGCACAACTTTTACTGTGGGTATTTCGAAAAACCTATACCAGTTCAGAGTTACAATAAATGTGTGAAAATCACAACAAATCGTTAAACTTAGTGCTATGGTACCTTCATCAATTTTTTCAATTCTTTCTCCCAGTTTAGGAGACGGTCAACGACAGGAAGCACAACAACGAGGGCTGCGTAGTTGTGACGTGAACAGGCTCGCGTGACAAACCGCACAATGTCCTCCCCACCCTGGATCAGCTGGTACAGAGCCTTCTGAAGGGGGGAAAAGAAACACCCCACATTTTGTTGTGATCAATATGTCACTGTGGAGGTTTCTACTAGCCAAATTTACTAGCCACATTTAGCCATTATGTAGACTTTGATAACTGTGTTTATATTAATTAGTTTGCTTGCTTTGACAAGCGACACTACTATTATCTCACATATATAGAGTGCAAGAACAAGTATTTGATACACTGCCGATTTTGCAGGTTTTCCTACTTTTATGTATTGTATTATATTGCACCCGTTTGAACTTGTTACCTATAGGAAAGACACCTGTCCACACACTCCAACCTCTTCAAGCTCTTCAGGAATGGGAGAAGGTCATGGGGTCTGATGAGACAAAAATAGAGCTTTTTGGTCTAAACTCCACTCGCCATGTTTGGAGGAAGTACAACCCCAAGAACACCATCCCAACCGTGAAGCAGGGAGGTGGAAACATCATTCTTTGGGGATGCTTTTCTGCAAAGGGGACAGGACGGCTGCACCGCATTGAGGGGAGGATGGATGGGGCCATGTATTGCGAGATCTTGGCCAACAACCTCCTTCCCTTAGTAAGAGCATTGAAGATGGGTCGTGGCTGGGTCTTCCAGCATGACAACGACCCAAAACACACAGCCAGGGCAACTAAGGAGTGGCTCCGTGAGAAGCATCTCTAGGTCCTGGAGTGGCCTAGCCAGTCTCCAGACCTGAACCCAATAGAAAATCTTTGGAGGGCGCTGAAAGTCTGTATTGCCCAGCGACAGCCCCGAAACCTGAAGGATCTGGAGAAGGTCTGTATGGAGGAGAGGTCCAAAATCCCTGCTGCAGTGTGTGCAAACCTGATCAAGAACTACAGGAAACGTATGATCTCTGTAATTGCAAACAAAGGTTTCGGTACCAAATATTAAGTTCTGCTTTTCTGATGTATCAAATACTTATGTCATGCAATAAAATGCAAATGAATTACTTAAAAATCATACAATGTGATTTTCTGGATATTTGTTTTAGATTCCGTGTCTCACAGTTGAAGTGTACATATGATAAAAAATACAGTCCTCTACATGCTTTGTAAGTAGGAAAACCTGCAAAATCGGCAGTGTATCAAATACTTGTTCTCCCCACTGTATCTTTATTATAGCCACCTTCTCACAGTTCTTGCACTATGAAGACAAGACAGGTATCAAAATGTGTGTCTCCTTTCTAATTGCGTTGCTAATTTTCTGTGGAAGGTTTTGTTGCAAGGTTTAGGAAACATTCACGTTTTTGTGGCAAAAGCAGAGCCACACTGAACGATGGGTAGCTAGCAACACGTACGGCCATGACGTAAGCTCTAGTTTGTCAGGCAAACCACCGATCAGACAGCTCTCTCAAACCCTCAGTTCCGTATCACTCGCTGAGTTCCTAGATGTGCCCAACGTGGTGTTGGAGCAGGGAAACAACTTGCTGTTTTTAACCTGCCGTTAGGAACTTTGCTGCTTTATCTCTGTTAACTTACTGCCAGTACACAACTTTTCTAGTTGCACTGTAATATTATTACCTTCTTACCTGGATAAGCTTTTCAAAGGTTTTGTCATAGTTCAGAGGGAATACTTTGGTCACTATGGTATGTTCACTCTTGGCGAGGCACAAAAAGCCAGTGATGCAGAGGAGGTAGGTCTCGATGTCAACTTCTAACATACTGTCGCTCCCTGTGACAGAAGACCACAGTCAAATGGTAAATGCCATTAAAATACAAACACTAAATTACATATCTGAAGTGAATGAATTACATTGATGATTGAATTAGTCTAACCTTCATTTAACCAGTATGTCTCTCGATGATTTCAATCTTAATATGAATTCAAAATATGATTATTGCTATTGTGAATGTGATTGTATTTACGGAACCTGTTTCCTTGTGTTTGCTGGTCAGAGAATGCATGTGCTTGCTCCGTGCCACTGAGCATGAAACCCTCCGGGGGTTCTTGTGGTCCCTTAAACCCTTCATGGAGCACTCCAACGTATGGGAACGCACCTCAGAGTAGTGTGTCTGGAGGTCTGTTAGGCATTTACCATATGATAGATCACTGAAGGGCCATTGGCAAAATAAAATGATAAAATCTACAGGAAACATTCACCGCAAAAGATAAGACTAAATGCAAAGACAAACGACCAAGCGTGTGAATTTATATAGCTTTTAAAATGCTTTGTAGTCTTCACAATTCTTCAGACCCCTTCACATTCTCCACATTGTTGTGATATACGTGGACATAGACTTTTTACTTTCACTTTTGAAACAGATTTATAAAAAAAAAAAGTCCATAGTGATTTAGAAGGTAAAATGATTGCCTACACTTTTAATTACATAGTACAAGTTTGAACACACTAACTCATTATAGTGAATCAATTCCTCTGTTCAGGCCTGAAGTAGTGGTTTATTGTTCTTACCAATTATTTATTTTAAAAAAAATGAAATGACTAACAAGTAAAAGATGTCTCCTAGTTTACCTACCAAAGACTGAGCTTGGCTTGGGTCGGAAGTATGGGAGAATATGGGAGACGTGAGCTTGGTGCTTTGGCCTGCAGTATGGGAATGTATGGGAGGTGGAAGCCGTAGACAGAATTGGCAAAGGCTCTAGAGATGTATGCCTAATATCTTGAAGATTACCAAATGGCTTTGAGAAATGTACAGCGTTGAATGAACTACTCAGTTTTTGTTTTCCAAGAGAGTAAGGAGACAGATTGCTGTCTTGTGATGGCTTTCTATCCAAACACTGTGTTTTGAATCTACCAAATGACTTTATGCTGAACCTCTTTGTGAACAGGCTTCCTCCTTCCCGTTTGTCAATTAAATCAATTGGTCCATTTATGTGTAGTGATGGACGATTCCTCTTGATTGATGGCTTTCTCCCAAGAGACGTCGCTTTGAGTTTTGAGCAGGGCGACTTCGAGAAAAAGCTGCTCTGCCCCAGTTTCCAGAGAGGGTCATGCCTTGGGTTTCTTTCCAGGGACTGTGTTTTGAACATTTTGGCAAATACTCCAGTCTTAGATGTCTGCGTTTCGTCCTCACCTGGATTAACAAAGAGATTGTTAGGATTTGTTCCACTCTCCCTTTAACACCAGGGTTCATTTCAGAACAGTGAAGTGTAACTTAGAAGAAAGGTTATTTTACACAAAGATTTTTATCTTACTGAACACAACTCTAATCAACTGAATTCTGTGCTTGGACTTCACACCAGGGTTTACGTCAAATCTATTTAATTTCCAGTCCTTTTGGAAACTTTAGAAAATTGAATTTTCATACTTTCTGAAATGAAGTGACAACTAAATGTATATTCAAATGAATGCAAGAAAATGAACGCATATTCAATTATTCTGTTAAAAAAGACATCAGAGATCTGATGGTAGTATAATGAAGGAAATGTGTAATTAAACAAACATTCTAGGAATGCTGGAATCAGTTTGATATTGAATTACTAACATGAATGTGAACATGGTCAATGCTAAGTCGAGAGCTCCTGTTAATACAAGTTGGTGCCATACCTTTCAGCCAGGCAGAGATGGAGATGATGTCCTGAAGCCTCGTTTGGGATATGAGCTCAAGCTCCTCAGCGTTGCCTGCAGTACCCCCCAATGCATTTTGGGCCAGGACGTTAAGGATTCTGTCTGTCTGCACTGGCTTGCTACAGAGCCTCAAAAGCACCTGGAACTTGGACTCCAGCTGTGACTTGCCACACTCTAATCGGCTTCTCTGCAACAATATTAACCGCAGTGTCAATTCAGAAGGCCACCCGATTCCAATTCCTTTTCCTAATTGCAATTCTGTAAAGAAACTGTTTAGAAACAGGATACAGATACTGGGTCTCTGGACTAACCACACATCTCCAATTATACTGCAAGCTCAAATACAAACATCTCATCTTAATAGAGTAAGCTATAAGGTTGTGGATTTTTTTGACTAATAAACAAATCCTCACTCAGAGGCAAAACACTATTCACTTTTTGAGAAGTTTGAGCACATCCATAAAGACAACCTTTACTCAACTTAAACCTGAGTAAAGAACAGACGATAACAGAAACAATGAAGACAGCGTTACAAGCGTGTTCAGCTCAGGGCCGTCCGGGTCTTCCTGTATAAAGTACTCCTCTGCTTTCCTGAGTCGGTCAAGACAGGCCATGTAGTCAGACAGTGGTCCTGCAGGCCTTGGCAAATAAGCACAAACACAAAGCAATTTAACTCAGAAATGTGTTATGGAAATTCGGTTAATAGGTCTTTACTTACTGCTCTCCGTCCTGGCCGTACAAAGAACCTATCCAACCTACGGTAGGTAGCCATTATAGAATTAGACCAGTAACAAAGTTTGCTAGAACCCCATGCCAGAAATGTGAAAACATCACTTCTAAAGAAAGGCAGTTACACCTAATTGCTCAAAAGTATGTACATGACTTAACACATACAATAACAATACAATTGTTATGAAAAAGATGCTACAGTATGTCACTCATTTTACAACTACATGTTACATAGGGTTGCATTTCTCCATATCGTACTTCCAATACAAGCCCAGCAAATAAGTACAGACTAAGGCAAACGAACTTGGTTCATTACTGGGAATACGGTTAATAGGTCATACGTGAGGCTTTTGTTCCCCTTATAGTCTCACCCCTGAAGGATGACCTTGTCAGTGTCTTGAACGGCCTGGTAGTGGCTAATAGCATCATCCAAGTAGAATAATGTGGTCTTCGTTGTCCCATTCAGCTGCAGTAGTTTGAGCGTGTTGTCATGCATGGGGATGACCGAGTTCTCCAGGTACTCCAGTCGACCCTCAAACGCTGAGAGTATGGACACCTGTGATACCAACACTTTAGCCCTTGTATGTCTCATTACGTTTAGTTAAAGTGGAGCAGACAGTTGAGTTTTTTTGTTTTGATTTCTGTACTTCATACGTACATTTGAAATGTCGGAATCTCAATTTTTATAGATTTGCTTCTATATCTAATATTAAACTTACCATGCCTTTAGTCAGCTCATCATTTCTTCGAAGGCTAAAACGAACGAATGTCAGGAGATCTTGATCCTTGACAAAACAAAACGGTAGGTTTTTAGCTGTAACTTTGAACTCCTCGTTCAGCAGCCAACGTGACCACCAACATTATATTAAGGTACCTCCATGGAAAGATCCAGCTCGAGTTCTCAATGGTAATCAAAACAAAACAGACACACTAAAGCAACTAGCAAGCTACCAAGACCTCCCCTTACTTAGGCCACTCCATTACCGTGAGCCGTTTCTGGCGGTTAGAGAACTAAATCGTCTCAGGCCCAAACGATTTAGTTGCACTGGAAATCGTCAACAGTATGTTTTACTATTAACATATAACTTGTCATGGTCACCGACTTCTATGGGAATGTATGCACTTTAATATTGTACAGTTGTGTTAACTAGCCAGATGGGGGCTTAAATGTGACACTATTTCCGGACGTGTTAATAATAGCAAGAAGCTACGGTCATTGCTACTGTACAGCTTACAGTCTAGCTAGCATAGCTAACGTTGAATCGTTACCCGTCTGACGTCCTCCTCAAGCTTCTCTTTCCAAGTGGATTTATTTTCAGGCATACCGTTCAGACTCTTACGTAACTAGGTTTGTCTTATTTTACAGTTTGGTTTCAGTGACGGTCAGGCACCTTTAAGACACTTAGCTGACATTTTGTCTAGCTAGAGCCTGAAGAGCGCTGCTGAAGAAAGAGAATTCAGTAGGACGACTCGTGGCGCCGCCAAAAAATTCAGGAGATATACCTAATTCTAATGTTTTTTGTAAAATGTTTAAAATGTACATTTTAGGCAAAGAGTGGAATAATTTAGTTATTTACTAAAAGTGCCGAGGGCAACAGTCGAACCCACGTTGCAGGACAGGCTTTCCTGGGCAAGGGTTTTGGTTTAGACCTCTGTACCAACCCACCAAACGTGCAGTTTGTCCTTCATTCAAACAATCATCTTGACACACTATTTTCGGTTTATGAAAATCCTGTATTTACAAATGTATTATATTACAATCAGAGGCTGTCAACATAGATGCGGTTGATTAATTAGCTGGAAAATAAATGAAACCAACAATAAAAAAAACAGTAGTGTTTTTGGAATATACTGAAAGTAAACAATTTGTAGGATTCAGTAGGAATTTAACCCTGTCCCCTCAGAATAGAGAGATGCCTTCCACCTGCTCAACAGGAATTATAAGTTATAACCTTGCCCATGCCACTTAATTAAAGCAAGGCAAGATACTCTTAATAAGATCAAATATAGCAGCAATCTCTTCAAATCCACCTCTAGGGTCCCTGCTGTTTGGCCATTGCCTATGAAAAGAAGAACACAAGATCAATGATGGATAAAACATATCACTATAATATCACTGACAGATGTTACAACAAAACATCATATCAAAAGAAACATACAACAGTGTTTGTCCAAATCGTCCCCCCATGAGCTAAAATCTTAAATTTTTTTGTAATAACTACTGCGTACCCGTTTAAAGAACTGGCTCCCAAGGTAGTTGGTTGCCAACCTCCTCAAGTCGGTTTGTCCGCCTACTTTGCATCTCACATATCCATACAGGTTTGCCCAATGCAACGCCACACCCATGATCACCACCCCCTGAAATTAGACATCATAACAAGTTGTGTTAGGAAATTTGATATTTACATTTTATGTAGAAAAATATATATTTTTGAACAAAATATCTAGGAAGAAAGGCATTGTACCCACCAGCCACTTGAAATTGAATGAGAAGAGAGTACTGAACACGAAGAATACCCAGAGAACTGGAAACACAACCAGACCAAGCCAGAAAATCTGTGATTCAGAGTTGGTTGAAACTTTCTTACTCGTTGCCTACAGAGAATTGAGATAAGCGTTTTCCCACATCAAATACAGACCTTTATATTTTTGGATCAATTACATTTTTACATCAGGTTTCCAACCCACCAGCACATATTGTAGAGTGCACTGTCAGTTTGTTGTTCTCTCACAGTCCACAGAGCAAACAATTGATGAAGACAATGTCTTTTTAAAGTCTATTGCTCAGTGGGAGGCCTAAAGATGATTGAAATCTTACCGGTCTAGACTCAAATACCCAGTGGGATTTTCCATCATCGTCCACCTGGTTCCACCATCTGAGGCCCACCATCAACCTACCGGACACATTCTGAGAAAGGAAAAAAAGAGCATTACTGGTCAGACACTCGAACTGCTAGGCTATCTGCCACAGAAAAACAATGTTAAAAAAATACCCATATTCATGCAAACACATTGCTAGAAAAAGTTATTGAGAAATCAGACGTGAAACAAAATACTATTTTAACTTCCTGTGCCAGCAACAACTAGTCACAATAAGAGTTAAGAATGGAGGAAACATACACTACCGTTCAAAAGTTTGTCCTTGTTTTACCTAAAAACATACTTGAAATTAGTTTAAATAGAAACTATAGCAAATGAATAGGAAATTGTCATTGACAAGGTTGGAAATTATTATTTTTAATTGAAATAACAATTTTGTCCTATAAATTTAGCTTTCATCAAAATATTCTCAATTTGCAGCAATTACAGCCTTGCAGACCTTGGAAATTCTACTTGTTCTATTCTATTTGTTGAGGCAATCTGCAGAGATTTCACCCAATGCTTCCTGAAGCACCTCCTTCTAACATACCATATGGTTATCCCACAACAACTCAATAGGGTTGAGATCCAGTGACTGTTGTGGCCCCTACATTATATATATAGAATACCAGCTGATTACTTGTTTCCTACATAGTTTTTGCATAGGTTGGAGCGGTGCTTGTCATTATCCATCTTACAGATGTTCTTAGTGATAAACACCTGAAAAGGTGTGTCTGTTTATAACACATTTTTCCAATCTTCCTACATCCAGGGTCTGCATTCTTGTGCCCATTTTAATCTTTTCTTTTGATTGGCAAGTCTGAGATATGGCATTTTCTTTGCAACGCTGCCTAGAAGGTCAGCATCCAGGAGTTGCCTCAGTACTGTTGACGTTGAGACTTGTGTTTGGAGGGTACTATTTAATGAAGCTGTCAGCTGAGGATTTGTGAGGCAATTCTCAGACTAGACACTCTAATGTATTTGTCCTCTTGCTTCGCTGTGCACCAGGGCGTGCCACGAAAACATCCGTTTCCTAGCAATTTCTCACATGTAATAGGCTTAATTTCTCCGAATGGAATTGACTGATGAGTTCTAGAAGACAGTTGTGTTTCTGGCCATTTTGAGCCAGTAATCGAAGCCACAATGCTGATGCTCCTAAACTCAACCAAGTCTAAAGAAGGCCAGTTATAATGCCTCTAAATTCATTATAACAGTTTTTCAGCAGTGCTTACATAAGGGTTTGCAAAAGGGTTTTCTGAATAAGCCTTTTAAAATGATAAACCTGGATTAGCAAACACAATGTGCCATTGAAACTACAATAATCATTGACAATCTACACTATTCTGAGCAATTTCACATTATTTTAAATGGACAACATATGTGCTTTTCTTTCAAAAAAGGAAAGTGACCCCAAAACTTCAAACAGTACTTTAACTAGAGGCACGTATTATTAAAGATGTCTGATCAGCAGATCTGTGCTTCTGACAAGTGTCGGGTTGCTCAACTTAATCAATGACCCAGCAAAACAACAACAATTGTTTTGTCCTTAAGCAAGACAGTGAACCGGACCGGACATCCAACCTAACCGGACCATCCAACCGGACCATCCAACCGGACCGGCCATCCAACCGGACAATCCAACTTGGCAGCAAAGGCACACTTAACATTTCTGGCTTTAAACATTTTTGCTGCCGAAAAAATATTTCACAGCAATTCCGATGATAACAAAATTCCCTAAACAATTCCATGAGATTGTCTGACTGACACAGATTGAGTTAAATGTGTCGATTTGTATGGAAAGAGGATACTGTTGTTCTGACATAATTACAGTTTTACAGATTTTCTACCTTTACCTTTATATGGCTTTAATGGGTCAAGACTACATCCCACCACGGAAATCCACTCACCTTAACCGTCCAGAAGTCACATGAAAGGAGGAGGATGATGGTAACCATATAGAAGATGAAATTACTGCCCAGGATTTCACACAGTAGGTATATGACGATGGCAGTGGTGCGGAAGAAAAGATGGAAGAACGTTGCCAGGGGGTGCCTAAGACAAGAACGGTAGTGTCACATATTCAGCATAATGACATGTTGGGCTTGAATCACAATCACTGACACGGAGTGAAATGAACATACATTTTATTTAAATTCTTATCCATAGTGAACCAACTTCCAAAACGTACTTAATATCTGATTTCCTCTTTAAGGCGGTGGTACCATCGTCGTCGTCGTCACCGAAGAGTGGAGCGTCTGCCTCTTGTGAATCCTTTAAATGGTAAATAGGAACATTTCAAAAAGGAAATTTGACAACGTGAATGTGTTTAATAAGAAACTCTTGCTTTCGTTCTCAGATGTTACGGTTTAAAACACTTTACTACGATGTGCAGCGTTTGTAAGGCAGTTGTGTACACAGTATTTGGCTAGCTGGCTACAGTAATACAGGCAGTACCAAGGCAAAAACAAAATACTAGGTATAATGCTAAAGACGCTAGCTAGAGCTTACTGGATTTACCTCTGTATTCATTCTAAATAATTCGGTGCAAGCGAATGATTAAACGTAGTCTAGCGATTAAAAATAATAAATACAGAAAATGAATAATTCTTGTAATACAGAAAAAGATCTCACCAGTCTCATCATCTTTGACACCTGTTGGAACTCACTGCCTTTTTCCTGGTGACGTGTAAGTAAACAAAAACGGCTTGCGTGGAGGACCCGGCAGAGGTGGTCAAGTCATTTGCCTGATTACAATCTTATACAATTGGAAAATACATTTTAAAAACATAACGTTATATAAGTGTGAAGCAGATATGTGAATCATTTTGATGGTTTAATTGCATACCCACTATGTTCACCTGTTACATGGTGGATATTTAAAAGTTCCTTTCACAATGGGTTTGAATCTTTCTCTCCTTCCCCACTGTCTCGTTAAATAACATTTAAATATACCCCCCACATCCCATCCCCACAAGTAAATGATCTACAGTTTTGTAATCTATTCATATGGGAAGAGTTTTAAATTGAAGGCACTGTATGTCGCTCTAGATTATAAAAAATACTGGATTATAAATTATAATTAGTGATCAACTGTTCCCAGTGGAGCAGACGGGAACAGTGTTACACACGTACAAATGTTTTTGTTATTTTACATCTTCTTTTACAATAGTTACTTTTATTCCATTGCATGAATCACAAATCTTTTTCTTTAATGGACATAGCTAAAGTCTTATTTTGTAAGCATTATTGTATTGCTGCTGAGACAGCAGTCACTCTTTGACCAAGCGGATGACCAAGCTGTAAAGATCACTGTTTAACAAACATCATCAACCTTTAACTAACCTGGGAACCTGAGCACTCTCATGTCTCTCATGTGACAATCTCAGTGTCGAAAGCAAAGTTTACCCTCTACTGCGGTCATAAGCATTCAGGATGTCAAAAACACCAGTGGTACTTCTTTTCCTCGGTCTGTACGGGGCAGCTGATGCCCTGTACAAGCAGTGGATCCCGGACACCAACTATGACAACAAGACCAACTGGGACCAAGGCGCAGTTCCCTGCGGTAACAACAAGGTGCAGTTCTTGGCCCACAGGAAAGTTTCAGTGTATGTTGAGACAGTCCACTCTATCCAGGAGATGCGGCTACCGGTGGATGGGGAGTTCATCCTCCCCTCAGGGGGAGGCTTCGCCGTTAATAGCGGAGGTGAACCTGGTTGTGGAGCGGGCGTCACCAACCAGTTTAAAGACTCCGAGTCTCTGCGGTGGTTTGACCCTGAACTGTGGAAGGCGGCCGCTTCTTTAGATGACTTGGAGAAAGGTCGCTTTGTGTTCTCGGTTCACGAAGAGAGCGTTCCCTGCCAGCACGACCACGTAGTATTCCGTGACGGCTCCACTTTCCGCGTGGACACCACCTCCAACCAGCAAAGCGTCCCCGTCCAGAGTGTCTCCGTGCTGGGAAAGAAGTTCAGCAGCAGCTTGGATTTTAGCCAATACCTGGGGTCACGCTCCGGCCGACTGCAGTTCCACGGCTCCTCTGCCCTGGGTGTCGGGGCGGCAAGCTGCAGCGATGCCTCAGGCTGCAACTGTGGGAACTCGGCCAATCACGACAGGATCTGCAGCAAAGTCAAATGCGCTCCTATGAGCTGTAAGAAGCCGCTGTACCCGACTGGACACTGCTGCGATGTGTGCGGCGCCATTGTCACCGTCCGATATGTGTCGGGATTTAACCTGGAGGCTTATCGGAATAGGCTGCAGCATCTCTTCCTCGGTCTGGCCTCCTACCAGTCCATCCAGCTGGGCATGTCCAAGGTGCTCACATCACAGTGGTTCCTCGGGGTGATTCCACGCGCATACGACGCTGCGATACAGATCGTGCTTCTGGATGATGGGTCCGGTGCGCTGGCAGAGGCGCTGGCTCGTGACATATTAAAGGACGTCCAAGACCAAGGCTCAAACCTGGGCATATCCGGGGCTGAATTCCAGGCCTCTTCTGGGGCCACCGGTGGTGACGGAGAAGCGGGAAACGCGGGAGTGGTCGTGGGTGCGGTGATTGGAGCCTTGGTGTTAGTCGCTGGGATTCTCCTCCTGGCTGTCCTCGTCCGGAGAGGTGACGTGAGACTCCCAGCGATGCCCAACATTTCCGTCCCCTCTCGAAGCAGCCTGAGGCGAAGCGGGCAGGATGACGGGGAGTTCACAAACCACGGCTTTGAAAACCCTATATTTGATGAGCCGGGTTTAATGCCCGAAATACCAGGTATCTATGGGAGCGAAGCCGTGAACTCGATCTCTCTGACATCTTCAGGGGTGTATTTTAAAAACCCGGCATTTGATGAAAATGAGACCTCAGTAGATTTCACTGTCTGAGACTTTTAACACATGTGCTTGGTACCAGAGTTGTTGGAATTTACTAGTTCCCAATGGAAATGTTCCTTTAACTGTCCTACAAGGCAGAACTAGAAGATTAAACTCTGAGGGCCGGTTTCACAGACACGGATTAAGCCTAGACTAGGACGAAAAAAATCTTGTTGAATATAAAACTCCATTGTCTTGTTTTTTTGTTATATTATTATATTATAAACATATCAGAATGGATAATGTAGCTAGTCTAACCAATGGTAATGTTAAGCAAGCTAATTAACTATCAGCTGTAAAAATGTACTTTAACACAAGCATGTCAGCACACCCAGTTTATAGCTGTTTTCAACAAGCAAGTGAAGCCAGCATTTGTCATCTGGCTGTCAAGATTTCTGTGGATATTTTTCTGTGTTGGAATGTTTCTTGCAGGAATGTATGAATAACATGTTTAAGGCTTTTTAATTGTAAGACTTTTATTTTAGTCACATTGTTGATGCGATGGAAATTTCCATGGACAAGTCATCTCTTCAGTCATCAACTCAATGTTAGAGAATGATAGTATGTGAACAAATAATGCACTTGTTAAATAATGAAATGAAGAACAATCACAGTAGTACATGTGCTAATTAAACAGTCATTCTAACCAGTTACAATAAAACCATTAGTAAATTACCCGTTTTGGTTGTTCTATCTACACCAACACAATGTTTTGTTCTATATTTACCACTAGATGGTAGCAGTGACAAACCCTTGGAGGTATGTGTTCATTGTTATTATACAGATGGATATTGATTTTAAGTTAAATGTTTCAGTGTGGACATAATCATTGGTCATGGTGATCATCCACCATCTTAAAGTAGTCGGCTGGTTGGACTTCATAAGCTAACACTTTCTGATGTCATGGTTGGAGTCAATTGGCTGATACCTCCTGATAACCTTTTTGTACTCCAACTGGTAATCAGGTGGCATTAGCCAATGATTAGTTTTTTGGATAGACCAAAAAGTACTACTTCAAAATGATTACCTCAATGGCACTGCCAGTGCTTGCATAGATGCCATAATGGGACAAATACAGGTGTTGTCTATCTAAGTGTATGTATGGGTGTGATACCTAAAGCAGTGTCCCATTTAATTAAAACAGAATCATTTACTGATTGAAACTGCTCATGTATTACAATTTATGATACTGTATGTATCTAATCGGACAAAAAATCTCCACTTTATTGTTTATTTGTGAACAACAGAAGTGTTTTTTCCCTCACATTAAAGGATATGAAAACCTTCCGACAACTGCTGTGCCCCTTAACCCTCTAGGGCTAGGCTACCTGCCAGCCGAAGACCACAATGCATTCACTGCTAACCACACCATGCATGGATAGTAACACACTGCTAACCACACCATGCATGGATAGTAACACACTGCTAACCACACCATGCATGGATAGTAACACACTGCTAACCATACCATGCATAGATAGTAACACACTGCTAACCACACCATGCATAGATAGTAACACACTGCTAACCACACCATGCATGGATAGTAACACACTGCTAACCACACCATGCATGGATAGTAACACACTGCTAACCA
>JACXGK010010770.1:0-17393 GCA_016801125.1 Novumbra hubbsi
ATAGTCCCTCACCTTACTCTTTACATAGTCCCTCACCTTACTCTTCACATAGTCCCTCACCTTACTCTTCACATAGTCCCTCACCGTACTCTTCACATAGTCCCTCACCTTACTCTTTACATAGTCCCTCACCTTATCTTCACATAGTCCCTCACCTTACTCTTTACATAGTCCCTCACCGTACTCTTCACATAGTCCCTCACCGTACTCTTCACATAGTCCCTCACCGTACTCTTCACATAGTCCCTCACCTTACTCTTTACATAGTCCAGAAACAGAATGAACCAGAATGTCCATGAACTGCTGTGTGACTTTGGTTGTCCTAAATAAGTGCACTACTTCTGACTTCGGATTTCCTACCCTTCAGCATTAACACGTGAACGTCTTGGTGTTTTTGTCCTTACTCAGGATAACACACGTCACCATACAGCTCATGTTGTGGATTGAATGGAACTGAAGACCTTGCCTTTGGCTGCATGGGTCACAACATAGAAATATAAAGACTAGAACAATATATTGTTCTATATATATCTAATATATTATCTTCACTCACTGGATGACTTCCAATATCATATTTTCCTCACACACTGAATGACATCTAATATCATATTTTCCTCATACCCCGAATGACAGCTAATATCATATTATCCTCATACCACGAATGACATCTAATATCATATTTTCCTCACACACTGAAAAACCTCTAATATCATATTGTCCTCACACACTGAACAACATCTAATTTCATATTATCCTCACACACTGACTGACATCTAATATCATATTATCCTCACACACTGAATGACATCTAATATCACATTATCCTCACACACTGAACAACATCTAACATCATTGACAACATAACGAACTGCCTCAACACTAATCACTATCAACACGACGAGCTGTGGAAGACCATCTAAAATATAAGACATGCCACAGACAGATTTTGGTTTTTAATATTGTTGCAGCATAAAGTACATGTATTGTTATAATAACAACTACATTAATTATTATTCTTATTGATTTGAATAAGGGAGAGAGGTTCCGTTCATTGCAATTCTTTGGCCTAGATTGTGTAAACAGGCTCCTGTTCTACTCCCACTGAACCTGTAAATCAGTTTAGACCACCGGCCTCCTGTTAATAGCCTATTCCAAAGCCCTCCAGGGCTCCTTGAGTTAACCTCAGAGTTGATTACTCATTGATAAAGAAGAATGGTCACCGGAGTGTATGTGTGTGACTGCCTATTACCTGCCAACTGAGTTTATCGAGCTGACAACCTGGTTGTTATAAATCTGACACCCTGGTTGTTATAAATCTGACACCCTGGTTGTTATAAAGCTGACACCCTGGTTGTTATAAATCTGACACCATAGTTGTTATAAAGCTGACACCCTGGTTGTTATAAAGCTGACACCATGGTTGTTATAAAGCTGACACCATGGTTGTTATAAAGCTGACACCAGAGTTGTTATAAAGCTAACACTGTGGTTGTTATAAAGCCGACACCATGGTTGTTATAAATCTGACACCATAGTTGTTATAAAGCTGACACCCTGGTTGTTATAAAGCTGACACCATGGTTGTTATAAAGCTGACACCATGGTTGTTATAAAGCTGACACCATGGTTGTTATAAAGCTGACACCAGAGTTGTTATAAAGCTAACACTGTGGTTGTTATAAAGCCGACACCATGGTTGTTATAAAGCTGACACCAGAGTTGTTATAAAGCTTACACTGTGGTAGTTATAAAGCCGACACCATGGTTATTATAAAGCTGACACCATGGTTGTTATAAATCTGACACCATGGTCGTTATAAAGCAGTCAGCATGCTGACACCATGGCTGTTATAATCTATAATGATCTTCACCTTGTGTTATTTCTAACGATACAACCAGGTTTTAGAGACCAACATGAATCATTCAATCCCGTTTAAACTTAGGCTCTATCAAATCAAGCCTGTCCCATGTATTGAATTTAAATGAAGGGCCACGATACATTTCCTAACACTTTTAGGACACAAGCAGCACATTCTTCCCTGATGACACTGCAATTTCACCTGATAACATTCTGGGCACACTATCTTCCACTGGAGGGATGAGGCTACTGTATATTTTACTAAGGAGGACGCAGGCTGTATATTGCTGCTTAGCTAGATAAAAAACACCTCTCCCATGCAAATGCAAGGTGAAAATCCCATTTACGCTGACAGCAACGATACCAAGCAGGATAATTAATTAATGCAGTGTTGTAACAGACAGTAAGGTATCTTACAGTCCCCCTCACCTCATTCATCTTCGATGACAGCTCCTCTATAACATCTTTAAATTAAAGTTACACCAGCTCCTGGCTTTTAAAAGGAACTATTGTCTTCTGACAGCCCAGTCAATCTCCTGTGGAATCTAGGTGTTAAGGTTGAGTGCAGACGACTGGTATGTAACGGCTGACAGACAAACTGAACGAACAGGGAGTCCGTCCGTCTGTCCAGCATCAGGTCGGATGGCACAGAGCACCAGATGCCATCTCACCCGGGCAGAGTCTGCCACACAGGGACAATGGTACCTCTGGGTAATCCCTTTGGACCAACGAGAGCCAGTGGTTACAGTGCCTTCAAAGCATTACCCACCAGTACCAGGAGAACGATACCTTGGTACCAGTATTATCCGATACAGATGAGCAGTTAATAAGAGCAGTTACAGTAATATCTACACTAGGACGATGGTGGAAGAAATGTCTAAACTGTATTCATGAGTTAAGGGTAAGATTCTATTATTATCCGATACAGATGAGCAGTTAATAAGAGCAGTTACAGTAATATCTACACTAGGACGATGGTGGAAGAAATGTCTAAACTGTATTCATGAGTTAAGGGTAAGATTCTATTATTATCCGATACAGAGGAGCAGTTAATAAGAGCAGTTACAGTAATATCTACACTAGGACGATGGTGGAAGAAATGTCTAAACTGTATTCATGAGTTAAGGGTAAGATTCTATTATTATCCGATACAGAGGAGCAGTTACTAAGAGCAGTTACAGTAATATCTACACTAGGACAATGGTGGAAGAAATGTCTAAACTGTATTCATGAGTTAAGGGTAAGATTCTATTGCAAAAGCAGTAAATTTTATAAGATTAACTCCAGACAAAAAGACATGTATTCGTATTTTTGTATGTTGGTTTTTCACATGGACTCCTCAGAAACTCTAGGAGGCCAGACGGACCCCTGAGTTACAGCTTTGTTGGGGGCCTGACAGCAGACACACACTGCAGCCTGACAGCAGACACACACTGCAGCCTGACAGCAGACACACACTGCAGCCTGACAGCAGACACACTGTAGCCTGACAGCAGACACACTGCAGCCTGACAACAGACACACTGCAGCCCGACAGCAGACCCACACTGCAGCCTGACAGCAGACACACTGCAGCCTGACAGCAGACACACACTGCAGCCTGACAGCAGACACACTGCAGCCTGACAGCAGACACACACTGCAGCCTGACAGCAGACACACAAAGCAGCCTGACAACAGACACACTGCAGCACGACAGCAGACACACACTGCAGCCTGACAGCAGACACACACAGCAGCCTGACAGCAGACACACAGCAGCCTGACAGTAGACCCACAGCAGCCTGACAGTAGACCCAGAGAGACACTGCCTCACTGTCACTCAGGAAGTGATGTCATTAAAGCATCATGACTTTCCTGTGGATTTATGCCCTCCTTACATTATCCCAGAGCCCCAGAACACCATCAGTACTACAGCATGTCAGCCCTGTGACACCGTCAGCCCTGTGACACCATCAGCCCTGTGCCACCATAAGCCCTGCGTTAATACACCATGACAACAGCTACTCCTTAAATAATCCGCAAAAACATTTGGTCCCAAAAACATCCCCAAGACAACAATTGCCCAATATTCTCCAGAAATGCTTTGAGGAATTCTGTCGAGACACAGACACACCAACTCTTCCCACAATGCCCGTGTTCCACTGATCCAACTCCCTGGTGTCTCTGATAGATCTCAATCAAAACCTCATTGCATCATATCCATCATGGAAATACTTCATTTGGGAAAGTTATTCATCAATTACATGAAACATAAATATTGTTAATAAACTATATGAAAAACGAATATTATTTTTAAACCTAATTTTATGCAAATATAATTAACAAACTATATGGACCAAAAGGCGCAAGATTCAGGAAATATGTTTCAAGGGAGACAATGTGACAGGTTTATAACTGATTTCAGATTTTCGTGAAAATATCAAGAAGGCATTAGAAGACCTACTGTATGGGGTTGTAACTTTGTTGTTCTGTTTGGGATCTGGAGGTTCCTAGGGAACCGTGGTGTTGTTGGGGGAGGGGCTCTCCAGTTGTTGGGGGAGGGGCTCTCCAGTTGTTTTCCCCTGTTGCTTTGTCAATATACATTTTGTTTGTTTTATTATCAGTTGTTAAAAAAAAAAAAAAAAAACACTTGGCATTTAAACTGTTGTCTAACTGGCCCAGAATTTTATAAAACACATTTGAAAACAGATTCAGATTATGTCCACATGGTACCCGTACAGGAGTCTGGAGTCTGCATTTCAACAGGAGCCAGGCGCCCATAGCAACTTCACCAATGACCGTGAACCGGACAGGTGTGACCAGGTGTGTGTGTCCAGAGCTCAGTGGGTCTCACCATCCCCTGATGACTCTGCAAGCTCCGAGCTCCAGCTGTGGAGAGTTTTAATTATCGCTGGGCCTCTCTGCCCGTCCCTCTCCCCCCTAACCACCCCCCACCTCACCCTGCAACAGCCTTCCTGTAACGCATGTGTCCCAAATGACACCGGTCCATACTGCGCTGCCCCACAGGGCCCTAGGGTAAACAAGTGCACTACACAGGGCACATGATGGCGTTTGTGACTCTAGCAGTCTCAGTGGACTCAGTCTGATTATGATAAACAGCTCCAGTAAACTACAGGGGGCGCAGCGCTAAACACACATTAATATCATTCTGGGGCTGAAAACACTTTCCCTCATCAGCACCAGCCAACACCTCAACCTCTAGCATGGCGTCGTTGGGGAGGTTTTACAAACAGAGTGGCTCTAACGTTAAGGCTGGTTCATAAGCGCTAAGGCTCATGTAGTCAATATGGCTTTAAATTAGGACTGGTTTCCTAACGTGAGCCTTAATGCTATGGCTGGTTTTCTGACCTGAGAGCGTGTGTAGTGAATGCTGGTTTAAAGATGTGAATGTTAATGCTGGTTTAAAGATGTATGAGTGTTAATGCTGGTTTAAAGACATGTTAAATTCTGGTTTATAGATGTATGAGTGTTATGGCTGGTTTAAAGATGTATGAGTGTTAATGCTGGTTTATAGATGTATGAGTGTTAATGCTGGTTTAAGACGTGTCATAATGGAAACAAGAGGATAACAACAGGATGTCCAAATAGCATAACAACTGTATTTTAACACTAATAGACATATTTGCGAAGAAGGAATATATTGAAACCTAGCAAGCAACTGCATGAAGATTCATTTCTATTTGTCTAGAGAGCAAGCTTATAGAAAGTTCGCTAGCCGGTTTAATCATGACTACAGTATAGCTGACTGGGTCTTTCTCTAGTATTTAGTATTACACAGAGCTACAGTTAATAATTGACCAATCCCAGAGAATCGCTCTGTGTTGTGAATTCGCACAGTGTTGGGAACTGAAAAGCTGTCTAACAGACAACCGTCTGGTTGCTTGGTCATCAACATACAGTAAACCACAATTTCTTAAGAAGGGTTTCCAGAAGTAGATTTGAGAAGATGAAGATTATGGTTTTGTACATGAAGTTGATGATAATGATGACATAATGTTTGCCTGAGCATTCCCTCCTGCAATGACATCCCTCGCCAGAGCGGGAAGGATGGGCTTCTGCAGACTCCATGCCCGCCGGTCTGCTCGTCCACTGGTGTGATGGGCCCAGCAGGGTTTAGAGCTGGTTGTCTGACAGCATCACTGCTTCCACATCTTGAACGTCTCTCTCTGTGGGGAACTGAACAACCAGGTAAGCCCTTCCTGCCAACCGCAAGATTCTGTATCAGAAGGTGACCAATCGCACAGCTGCTTCTTCAGTGTGGGAACTCGGGCTTGATCAGAAATGAAAGGGTATTATGCAGAAAGGCCAAAAAGACCATAGTGGACCTGCAACGTGAGAGTCCCCTTTTATCCGACCTGGTTCAACAGCATCAGAAGCAGAACTGAGACTGAAGAGGAGAGTTTATGAAAGCCAGGCCATCAGACTGTTAAAATAGCTCTTCCTGGCCTCTCTACGGTGAAGACACACATCAAACGCACATGTCAGCTAATTCATGCACACTCTGCTTGCACAAACACTAGGGACACACTCATACACTCACTCAAAGTCACTGTAAAATATCTCCAAACACACACACACAACGGCATTTCCACACTCAACATACAAACACACATTTGGTCAATCGTGTAATCCCATGTTCATTGAACATACTGGTTCTGAACGCCTGGGTTGATTAATGCACATCCTGTTAATCAGATCTTTTACACACGGCTAATTGGACTGGTATGCATGCCCAGACTTATTTGAATTAGCAATTTGATTTTAATTACAGAGTTACTTAAGTGTTTTAATTGTCCAAGTGTTTACTAAGAATTACTTAATTGTTTGGATTCTCTCTGTGTTTAACGAGAGGTACTTTATTGTTTGGATTCCCTTGGTATTTACTAAGAGTTAGTTAATTGGTTGGATTCTCCTGGTGTTTACTAAGAGTAAAGTTTTTTGATTCACCTGGTGTTTACTAAGAGTTACTTCCTTTAAATCCATCGCATTGTTTAGGAGTCTGAATTAATTTCACTATGCTTACTGCTAGTATGTCTGAGCAACAAACACATTAAAACCGAAAAACGTGAAACCAACAAATTAGAATTAAGACCATTCTATAGACGAAGCGGCTAGGAACTGAAAAGCAGAGAACAATCCTTCTAATGGATACTAACACCGGGCTAATTTGTCATGGCGCAGTGTGCATTTCTTTGGATGCAATAGAAATCAATAGGTTTACAGTCTGGTAACTAGGGCATATTGAGCCCCAGGTTTCTTGTGTTAATCTACTGTACAGTATGAAGTGGAAACACTGAAATTACATATTCAGAGCTATTGGGCTGTCCTCGTGACAGGACCCTGGGAATAGGGTCACCTTTTGGATTCTATTCATTATTTTGTAAAGTAGAAAAACATTCAACCTGAATTCCAAAATTGTTTTTCAAAGGTCTCCAAATAAAACAGGTTCTACCTAAAACCACAAATGATATTTCTACAAGAGAACCCGAAGGCAACCCTCATACTCCGTGCCGTGTGGAGAGGATCAGCAGTGTATTCAGGATGGGGCCTCCTGGAACTTATATACATATTAACAAATATAGTTTTACAAATTGTAAGCAAAATGATGAATGTAAACAAAACATTGTTTGTGGCCACAAGAAGGTTCAAGAGTCAGAACACGACAGGTTTCACAGACATTGACGAGATCTGAAGAAATCAGAGTGACAACACAGACAAACGTTAACAGCAAACCACCGATAACCACTTAATTACTGAAAACATACCGTGAGAGGGTGATGTAGATAATGTACATTGACAGCTGAGAGAAAGTTCTTGTAATTTCCCTGAATTTGTTTCAAAACATCCCAGTAAAGTGATACAGTTGGATGGTTTGCCAGCGTATCAGTTCTGTGGGCAGCCTAGCGGTGGTACCAGCTGACCAGAAAACAAAATGGCGCTTGATTAAACCCAGGGCCACCATGGGAGAAATATAACGCCATTCTCCCCCGGATGGTTTAACATTCATATTTACTTACTTAATTCCCCATTTGTTTGACCGGGGAAAATATGCTAAGAACACAATCTTATTTTCAGCAATGACCTGGGCTCAATTAGCGGTAAGTGTGTTACACAAAGACAGAACCACAGGGTTTTTGAACTAAGGACTGGAACCAGCAACTGTTCCTTTACTTAGCCAACACTCTTGACCATTAGACCCCCCCGGGTTGCTTCACGCCCAGGGGGTCCCCAGGGAAACCTCTCTCAGCGCTGAGACAATCCCGAGCGGTTACCAGGGAAACTCTTAAGGGGGTACATTTATTTTGGGCCATGTGTTCAACTGATAACTGAAATATGGTAATCTAAATTTAAACCACAAATGTTTCCCGTGTAACAGAATGTGGAATGACACTGTTAGAAAGACATGGTTGAGGTCTTCTTTTACATCTTAAGATATTTAACATTTACATGCATTTTCCAGCTAAACAGCTTATTTCTAATAATAACCTCAGGGAAGCTTTCTCATTATGATAATGAATAATTGACCTTGAGCATATTAATTACTGTTGTGCACTGTTGCATTCTGGGCCAGGAGGGAGGCAGAAAGAGAAAGGCAGAGAAAGAAACAAAGAGAGAGAGAGACAGAGAGAGAGAGAGAAACAGAGAGAGACAGAGAGAGAGAGAGAGAGAGAGAGAGAGAGAGAGAGAAATAGAAAGACAGAAAGTGAAAGAGCCTGAGAGACAGAAATAGAGATGAAGAGAGACAAAAACAGACAAAAAGAAGTAGAGACAGAGAGACACAGAGAGGGTGTGAAAAAAGAGAGCAAAAGGAGAGTGAGAGGAGGATAAATGAATGCAGAGGAGTTCTCATCTCCATCATCCTTCTCAGGTTGATGTGTGGGAGGGTTTATACACAGTTCTAGTTCTCCAGGCTTGTGCAAGGTCAGAACGAGTGGCACACAATAACCTTGTCCAGATACAGATACTACCTTATTTACAATGACTGGTCAGAGACAAAGGCCTCCTCTGGGGGTGAGGTGACTGGGAGAGAGGGTGACTGGGGCTGGGCTTGGACTAAAATACAAAGTGTAGCACAAACGAACAACACCCAAGTCACCTCAGAATGCAGTAGCAACACAACATGACAACTACCGCTACTACTACTAGCTACAAGTACTAACAACTTACACTGCTAATACCACTACAACAACTAGCACCCCACCGCAACTACTACGACGCTGTTTATGTTTTAATGAATGTCTCTTTCCCCCAGGGGGATAGAATTAAATGGTTTCTTAGATCCGGTTCCTTGACCGTGTTATGCTGGGTTCCTCCATTGTGAAGCCCAAAGGACAAGCAATTGTGGTGGTGTTACTACGTGTTAGAAAATGGCTGACAGGGACAACTATTTAATTAATTGACCGGATAGTTTCTTAAAGGACACAGCAAGTATGGAAACAAACATGAACAAGCACGTGATGTCTATGATACAGACTGCATGTAATGCTTTTAACATTTAAACAAACCATGTTCATGATTACAGGGGACCGACTCCTTTTTCAGGCATGTAACTCATGAAAGGAACAGAGATCTCACACACAATGACATTAGAAGCAGGGCACGTATTACGAAAAAACCCAACATCTGTCAACAATAGCATACGAAAGAGCAATTTAATCCGAAAGTGGTCTAAAGTTCCGTTCAACATTTGCCCTTTGAATATGAATAAAGAGCGCGTCCTATTTCTCAACACTGATATATTCCATCGGCAGTGTTTCTATTTCCATTTCTCCGTGATGAAAAGCCTGAAGGATGGATGACGAGGAAGGGGTGGAGGTGTGACTTCTAAAGCAGAGAGGAACAGCGCCCGTCCTTCAGCACGGCACCCAGGCCTCTCGTGAAGCTCATTCCAAGCTGTACAGTAACCCTGGAGCCTCTGACCGCATTGATTCACTAACACACATCACAAATGCACCCGCTCCCTGAAATCCTTGCGGGCAGAAGTGCACTACGCGGGGTGGGACTTGGGAAACACTGCTCTGAGGATTAAACGTGAGGGATAATCTGGTTGGTTGTATCAGCTGGGGCTTGAAATCGGTCTGACAGTTCTATGCAAAGGACCTGCATATCAAACAGCCTCCAAGCTTTCCGATCGGGCTTATTAATAATTGTCATTTGCACACTATAATTGCAAAAGAGTTCAGTTTTGATGAACATAAACAGGCCAGGTAGATGCCAAGGCAGGAGGAAAACCAGCATTATGTCCCAAGTGAACAGCCACAGATGGTCCTTTATCAAGGCTCTCTAATGCCAGGATGAGCGTCTACTCTCAGGGCCACCCATACACTAACATGTATGTCGTACTGTATGGCTGAATTAAAATATTATAATGTTTATTATAGTGAAATTATATATCTTGTGAAAGGTCAACATACATATTTATTATAGTTGAATGATTTATCTTGTTAAATGTTTACATATATAATTACTGCAGTTAATTATATATCTTGTTGAACGTTGACAACATAACCACATTTTAATTCCGTATCATTTTGAATGTTGACATATATAATTATTCGATTTCAATTACCCATATCTTGTTGAATGTGGAACAGGGATGCTTATTTTGAAAAAAATAAAATACCAATAACCAACACTCGTTAACGAGATTTAACCGTTAACCAACAACATTCAAATCTATTTTGAATGGAGGAGTGTCTGTGACCCATAAAAAAAATACCAATGCAACACATGTTTTCATTTCATGTTCAAAGCCTAATTTGTGTCATAACAGAACAGGCTATTATGCTAATTATATTAACAGGCTAATAGCAACAATAGACACTAGGGATAATATGCTAGGGATAATAATAATATTTAAATAGGTCCTAGGCTATTTTCAAATTACACTCATAATATATTAACCCTTCACGTGAACCAGCCACCCCTCATGAGGCCACTCATGGACTAACAAACCTTCCCTAGGAACTCTGTCACCCTTCGGACGTCACCCTCAGCTCTCATCGGGTGTGTGTTTAGGAGGCTGAAAGGGAATGGGTAGATGTTGGAAACGGACATGTCCTTCTCTGTGGACTTGACGGTGGTGGCCCATTTCAAAGTCTCCAACACAGGTGCGATCTCCCCCATTGTCTGCCAGTATTCGTCTAGGATTTCGAGGGTTCTGGTTTCTTGCAACTTGGTAAGTGTTCGATCAGACAGAACAGCTGTAGCGGCCCAAGAAGTCTACCGAAGACGTCGCACACTGAGTTCCATCTAGTTTTGCGTGACTGGATGAGCTGGTGTATCAGAAGTTCCAAACATGCGGTTCCATTCATCACACTTTCCCAGTAAGACCCGTTATTTCATTATTCCAGCTGTGCATCTGTGCGGCATTCTCTGTGTCAGCAGGACAGCCCCGTTCACATCCCGGGCCTCATTGATGTTGTGGCAGGTAGTTGTCACGTCCAAAAGTGGGTCGTACGACCCGCAAAACCTTGTGCTAGCAAGTTGCGTTTTAAAGCTTGTTCTCTCGGCAATATGGCCTTCAATTCGAGAGGTCTTGATGAGCTTTCGTAATTAGGCTCGTTATAGCCCAGTAGGTCCAGAACGCCCTTGCCACAGACCACGCTGAGGGGAGAAGGTCTTTCTCCGCCATTGGACAGATTCTCTGAGTCCTCTCCTCAGACCGCAGTGCATCGCTTTCCTGCTGACAGTGGGGGGGGTAAAGTTTGCCGTCCTTCATCACCCGATGCTGGATGTTTGCTTTGCAAGTGGTACTGCAGTGTGCTTGTACTATAACAGTGTGCTTGTACTATGACAGTGTGCTTGTACTATGACAGTGTGCTTGTACTACTGCTATATTTCAATACTGCATTTCCTACAAATGACCTTGTTTCCCTTCAGGTTGAAGTGGTCTCAGACTATTTCGTTTTACTCGCTTAATTTTGCTTAGAAATGTGGCTGTAGGCACGTGTGGTGGATTGTATGTGTCCACACGCCTTCATGAGTTGATTGATGTATTTTTAACTGTTTACCCGCTAATATTACCCGGTAAACATTAGTATTGTTGGATAACCCTCTGGGGTTACACTGTGCCCATTTTACCCTAACCCTCCGTGGTTACACTGAGCCCATTTTACCCTAACCCTCCGGGGTAAACTGAGCCCATTTTACCCTAACCCTCCGGGGTTAAACTGAACCCCTTTTACCCACGATGCCTCCCTCCCTGTCGTCCTCTGTCCTCTCTCTTCCACACCTCCATTCTTTACTCTTTTCTCCCCCTTTTCTCCCCTAACATCCTGGTAATCCTCTGTAAACATCCACTATGCCCTAGCAACCCCACTCGGAATGCATTGATTTCCAAGGATGTCATGGTAATATCAGTGGGAAGCATTGATCAGCATGTGGTTGTATGATAGCACTGTTTAATGGCTCTGACTTGCAGGGGCTAGGTGATAATAACATCCGTTCCTGGGCCATGGCTGAAGGCAGAACTTCCAGATGCCAGCAAGAATTCAGATTGGTTGGTTCAAACCTGTCAGATAACAGATTACTGATTCGGGATCAGCAACGGTGCTCGGGTGTTAGTTTGGCTTCTATCAAGGCTCCTCCAGGCAATATGCAATGTGAGTGCTGCTTTTCTGTCAAAGATCCTCCCCTGCTTTGTCGTTTCAGCAGAGCAGCATAATGTTACCCTGTTATGTCCCCACGGCACACAAAATAAAATGACTAATCTGATTCTCCTGCCAATCCCTCTTCAGAGAACCCACATCAATATTCAATAAAAGATGCATGTGAGAACGATTTCTGTTCAAATGTCATCAAAAAGATCGCATTTCCTCCAGTATCATTTTATCTACAGATTTCAAGACATTTAGGAGCTGCTATAGAGAATCAATCAGATAAATGATAAAAAGCAGATACCGAATTTGGCTGGTGACAATGTCTTTATCTATAAATGATGCATTTCAATCTTTTATCACATCTAGACCCAACTTTCAGTTTCTATATTCATCTGAAGCTCGATGAGACAAACACACATCCCTGCCTAAGTGCCTTTTCATCCATAAAGAAGTTATAA
This sequence comes from Novumbra hubbsi, assembly GCA_016801125.1. Classification (NCBI taxonomy): domain Eukaryota; kingdom Metazoa; phylum Chordata; class Actinopteri; order Esociformes; family Umbridae; genus Novumbra; species Novumbra hubbsi. Next base: position 12,921 of record JACXGK010010770.1, read on the forward strand.
TCAAAGTCAAACTTCGGAATATGAAATAATGTGCCTTTGACCGAGAGTACACTCAGTGAGAATCACAGCTGATTAAGACTCATTAAAATGAATCCTAACCCTTTGGAGAAATTTTTCTAGCAAGTGTCCCTGAAGACCAATCCAGCACAACCCCACTTCCGTTTCCTAATTGAATTAATGTACGTTAAACAGAACAGCGTTTAAGAATAGCAGTAATTATGTGTCACGCTCCTGACACTCAAATCACCTGAGTGGAAACTCCTGGGCATTAACATCTTGTTCCGCAAGAAGTGCAATAAAACGGAAAGCAACTTAACAGGACAGCATCAGCAGACAAGGGCTGAAGCACACGGTGGAACCCTCACAGGAACAGGTGGGTGTACTGGTCGGTTCCATGGTGGTTAGTGTTTGTGGTAATGGCCATTAGAAGGGAGTCCTTGTGATGTCAGCACCAATAAGGCCTGTCACTCAAGCCGGCTGACATACGCGGGCCAATCAGAAGGCCTGTTCAGAGTCTGAAAGACCAGGTCAGCCAATAAACCTTTATGTTGCCGCCCTCCGTCCCACTCTCTCTCCCCCATCCCACCTGATGGCTTCTCCCTCGTCTATTAGACATATTAAACAGCCCTCTCTGCCAAAGCGTTAAACAGCACCGTGTCTTACATTTAATTCATAACGACACCGCTCTGACATGCCCCCAGAAGCCTCAGAGTGAAGATCCACGCTCTTGTCAACAGCAGGAAAGGATTAATTTGTGTGTCTCAGGGATCTGTACGGTTGTCAACAGCCCCCATCACATTAACTTCCATTCCTACACATCTGATATCCAATTGGTCATCGACTCAGATTTTAAACTCATCTGTTTTCCTCCTGTCCTGTTTGGGTCAAGTAAAGCTACTTAATTTCCTGTTCCTCTCTCCTCCACCCTGTGTTTTCCCTCCTCCACCCTGAGTCTTCTCTCCTCCACCCTGTGTCTTCCCTCCTCCACCCTGTGTCTTCCCTCCTCCACCCTGTGTCTTCCCTCTTCCACCCTGTGTCTTCCCTCCTCCACCTTACGTCTCTCCTCCACCTTGTGTCTTCCATCCTCCACCCTGTGTCTTCCCTCCTCTACCCTGTGTCTTCCCTCCTCCACCCTAAGTCTCTAATCCACCGTGTCTTCCCTCCTTCACCCTACGTCTCTCCTCCACCCTACATCTCTCCTCCACCCTGTGTCTTCCCTCCTCCACCCTACGTCTCTCCTCCACCTTGTGTCTTCCCTCCTCCACCCTACGTCTCTCCTCCTCCACCCTACGTCTCTCCTCCTCCACCCTACGTCTCACCTCCTCTCTTTTCTCTCACACATCTATCATTGTCTCTTTCTCTCAGTCTCATTCTCACAATCTCTTTCAATCTCATCAGGAATATCACTGGACTACATACATATTGAAAAATAAACCCACTCAACATAAACCCTCACAACAGCGATGTTCAGAGAGAAAGACACTTTAGTGATGTTCAGAGAGGAAAACACCATAACAGTGATCAATGGGGAAGACACTTTAGTGATGTTCAGAGAGGAAAACACCATAACAGTGATCAATGGGGAAGACACGTTAGTGATGTTCAGAGAGGAAAACACCATAACAGTGATCAGAGGGGAAGACACGTTAGTGATGTTCAGGGAGGAAAACACCATAGCAGTGATCAGAGGGGAAGACACGTTAGTGATGTTCAGAGAGGAAGACACCATAACAGTGATCAGAGGGGAAGACACGTTAGTGATGTTCAGAGAGGAAGACACCATAGCAGTGATCAGAGGGGAAGTCACCTTAACGATGTAACAACAATGCTGGTACAGATCAGTGGATGTCATTAGACAACATGCCATTAGACAGGCACACCACACTGTAGTTTCACACATATCACTGATGCCCTAGCAACACGTCAGTTCACCCTAAAACCCTCCATTTATCACAGCTGTTTACAGACCTGAGACAAAAGACCATGTCTTTAATGAGCGCCTCAACAGAGGAACCGCCATGACTGATCTCCTGCACACTGTCACCACAGAGGAGGTAAGAGGTCTCTAGTTTCACCGTGGGGGAGGCAGTTTGCCACCAAAGCATCCGTTATATTCATGTTTTTAAGTGGGAGGAACTTCTAACTTAATCCTTTCAAATGACCTGGCCAATGTATTAGGAAAATATACAGTAAAACTATTTGACTTGTATTGTAAGTAACTTCCATGTTCATCTGAATCCGGAAACACCGGAGAGTCCAATTAATTGGAAGTTCTGCTTTGACACACAGAGAAGACATGAAGGACAAAGCAACCACACGTTAATGTTTGTAATCCCGAGTCTTACAAGAGGAGAAGGGGTAGCAGACGTTTTAAGACAACTCTAGATTCTGTGAATACCACAAACCCCTTCATCCAGTCCGGTGAGCGGACACACCAGGGATTTTAATTAGCCGAGGTTGGCGAGAATCAAAGCATTCTGTTTCCTCCCGTGACCGTAGCATCCTTCGCTAGTGGAAGTCAATTGACTACAGGCAGCATTCCACGACGGCAGCCACTTGGGCTTAACCCCTCAGAACAAGTATAAAGAGAGGTTAGTAGTAGAGGGTCTCAGTTCTAGATTCAGTTCTCAGTAGTAGAGGAAGGTCTCAATAGTAGAGGAGGGTCTCAGTAGTAGAGGAGGGTCTCAATAGTAGAGGAGGGTCTCAATAGTAGAGGAGGTTCTCAGTAGTAGAGGAAGGTCTCAGCAGTAGAGGAGGGTCTCCGCAGTAGAGGAGGGTCTCAGCAGTAGAGGAGGGTCTCAGCAGTAGAGGAGGTTCGTGGTCTATAGCAATTGTCAGATTGCTACGGACCCATCCATCAAACACACGGTTATAGCTCTGCGCTCAGGGATCGACGCGGCCCAGATCTGCCATCCAGCGGAGGTCCTGTCCATGGTGGGTTAACGTGTGAAGGCTTCGGGTACAATCAAGAAGACTGCGAACCGTGGAAACCACTCACATCACAACAACACCGAGGACATGGGTCAAGACGGGTCTTGTTCTTATGCCTTCAGTTACTGAACCAACAGAGGTTTCCCGTACTAGTGGCCCAGTGCGTTGGGAGCAGGAGTTAACCCTGAGACATTCCAGTCAAAACTGTATTCCTGCGGGGGAAAAATTACTCCAACTGCCCATTGTGAGAATTAATGTGTGCCTCTGATAACTGCATGAACTAGCCAATGGACCGAAACCATAAAAAGACACTTCATCTCAAGTCCCAACAGCAGAGACCACACATACACAACTGTCACAGCCGACATTCCTTTGCTCTGCTGTTTAAACAGATGGAATGTCATTCTGATGTAGACTGGGAGGTTGATACACCAGTGTCCTCTGTTTCTCTGACGTGTGTAGACTAGTCAAGCACCAAATGGCATCCTATTCCAGTGCTCAGCTTTCCTTCAGGCAACATCTGTCTCAGCTCAAACTTAATGCACTACACTGGCTAAAGGCTGCCATTTTGTTCTTCCACTTCCACTGCAGTGAAGGAACAAGGTCTGACCATAACCCGACCCCACATAGTATAAATATTTCCCTTGCAGGGATGTTTCAGTCACATCTGGAACCCTGCGGCCCCAGACTGGAGCTTACACTAAAGCTCACTCCAAATGGCACCCTATGCCCTACATTGAGTCCTACATCTGACCAGACGTCTGCTGGGTCAGGGCTCCATTTGGGAGGTGGGAAGAGAGGCCACCCAATAAAAGCCAGACCAAAACCTTTTGTTTGGTCAGCCAGAACACCACGATAAACATCTACCGTTTTAAAAATCTGTTTAATCCATTTCCTTTTGTAGTCAAACACAACATTTAAGACGTTGTTAGAGAAAAGAATCACTTACAGTGTTAGGACTTAGACTAGTATGGGTCTTATTGAGGGACATGTTCTCAATAGGTTATACAGTCTATTCTACCTGTTTAAGAGGCTTTGTAAGGCAATATAAGCCTCTAAAACCTCGTAACCCCCGCGGTTAAACACAGCAAATGTTTTGAGAAAATGACTGCTTCTCAGGGGTGTATTTTCATTGGCCAGTCCTTTACTTCACCCATCAATGTGCATACATCTCTTCAAATATCAGTGGAATGTTTTCTTTGGTTCAGACAGAAAACACAGTGTATCAGATTAAAATAAATGCAATACGGGTGTTAGACTCTGCTCCTTCATGTTCAGGGACTGTGCTCCTTCATGTTGAGGGACTCTGCTCCTTCATGTTCAGGGACTCTGCTCCTTCATGTTCAGGGACTCTGCTCCTTCATGTTCCGGGACTCTGCTCCTTCATGTTCCGGGACTCTGTTCCTTCATGTTGAGGGACTCTGCTCCTTCATGTTGAGGGACTCTGCTCCTTCATGTTCAGGGACTCTGCTCCTTTATGTTCAGGGACTCTGCTCCTTCATGTTCAGGGACTCTGCTCCTTCATGTTCAGGGACTCTGCTC
>JACXGK010010771.1:0-17297 GCA_016801125.1 Novumbra hubbsi
CACACACTGTCCATGGAAATTTGCCAAAGAGAACAGCACAGTTGACCGTATGTTTTGTGCTGTGTGATGGAGTTATGGAAAGAAGACTCACTGGAACAGTTCCTTGTGACGCAACATCTCCCTTTTACGATGGTTAACTAGGAGGGGATGTTCATCCTCAGACACCTTACTCGCTGTGAAGTAGAGAGAAGGCAATCATGTTTCACATACTTACAGAAGCAGTTCAAACAGTTAGATGTGAAAAACATGGTCCCCAAACTAATTCTAATCACAAACTCACCTCTCCCCCCTCTCAGCTCCACAACGTTCCCCCGGGTCACCCATCTGTAACAGGGGAAGAGGATTGCATCATTCTCAGGGGTCGTAACCACGAGCTTGGAGCAGAACCACTCATTCTCTGGTAGGTGCAGGTACTGCTCTTTTTCCATCTTAACCAGGAGGAGGCTCCCTAGAGAGGAGGGGGCGGTCACCGTGTAGGTTCCTGTCTGTGGAAAAGGAAGATTTACATTATCACATTATAACATTATCCCTTAAACATGAAGGTTCATTATGTAATATTACAAGTAACGATAAGTTGATGTTTAAAGCATTTCTTGAGAGACAGAAAAACTGATAGCAGTAAAACAAAACTGTGGAAATTGTGGTGCAACCCGATTTTCCTTCATTCACATTAAAATAAAACAATCATCTTCCCCCTATGTCTGCCTGGTTACTTACACATCCGGTCATGAAATCTGGTCCATAGTTGTCAAGGTTGGTGCGCACACTGTTCCCTTCGGTTCCGATCAATGTAATGAAGATGTAGTCCGATGTGCCAGAGAGTACAGCGCCCCCTGTTGTCACCTCTACATGATATTGAAACATTTCGAGAACACCTGAAAAAAGGCAAAAAGATATGGTTTTCAGAAATGGTCTCCCGCTCTTTCTCAATGAATAAATACTAGTCTGCCTCTTAGGCCTTCATGCCAAGCCATTTTGTCTCGTCATTCACACTGTACTTTCAACCGCGAAGTAATGTGGGCCAGATTGAGAATGACTGTTCCCTTCTGACGATGTTTCCCCCGATTATATTGGATTATTTTGTACCATATAATTTACCATTAATTTACCATTCACCATTAATTAAATGTAAACTAAGATATGGTACAAAATAATCTTGAAATCTGTTTAAAATAACCCATAAACAATCAACGCCGTCACTGACAAAGCCGTGGAACTGTTAGACAAAAAGATATCAAGTTAACATTTGGAATCATTGCAATCAACTAATCTTAATTTAGATTAGTAAATATAAGCGACCATGTTTCTACACGGTTTTGATTTTACTTGGAAGATTTAAAAAAATAACATACCTTATCAATTAACGGAGAAAATGGTTTACCCCTGTCGCTCTCTGGAATGTTGCACCTGGTCTGCTACCTGCTTAAATAGTTTGAGTCAGTCCCTCGGCCTAGTCAAACAGGAGTATCATGTCAAACCAGTGTATTTTGTGTTGACATTTTTATTATGTGGAAACCATGTACTTTTTTAAATTTTCTCCTAGAGAACAAAGACTCATTGCAGACATATGCAATATATGTATTACCCTGATATCAGGTTGCTTGTGCTTTACAATAAAATCTCTGAATTTCACAATGCTGTAAAATGAGTCGCTCTTAAGTCTTCATTGTATGCCTAATGTATGCAGCATACACTATAGAAATGTGCGAAAATGACTGTTTAATGCATTGTTTAAAAATATATATATTCATAAAACACCCATACAGGTTCAGACAACATATATAGTAAAAAAGTCGCTATTACAATCTCAGAACGACCTTTATTTTGTAGAACTACAATCTAACAAGCCGCCAGGACTAGCCTGCAGGCTAATAGTATATCCGAAGGAGGCCGCTTTACTGGAACATCGTACGTCACATAGCGGATAATTCGATGTTTGTAATAATGGCTGATGAGTGCCAAAAATGAGTGCCAAAAAATATATTACACCCCTTAGAATTTTTTGTGTTACATTTTCTAACTGTATCCTATTAAATAATGTATGCTATGAACGTTTATTTTTTTATTTAGCAGGGTACAACACTTAAATGTGTCCTCGCCCAGCCACTGTAGCCTTCCCCCGAAGTACGTCGGAGGTTGTTTTTTTTGTTAAATGAACATGATAGCCTACCACAAATACAACAGATCATGTCAACTAAATATAGCATCCCCAGTGTATATGCTACTGTTCACTATGACGTAGCAGTCATTATTATCGCGAAAGGATCAAGTTATAAATAGTTATATATTACGAAACCTCGATTTCTAGAACAAAATTACGACAATAGTGCGTTTTTTGAGATATCTTTCATTAAGTGAAATGTTATACAGATTCGGCGTTATTCTTACTCCGGAGTGTGTAAAAATAGAGGTGTTTGTTTTGGGGTCCCGCCCGGAGATAGGTAATTGGGACCCAAACAAGGCGATACCGATGAAACCAACGCAATCGGTTTTGTCGAAACAAGAGCCCTGCCTCTGGATCGCTGACGTGCACCTGACAGAGCCATCTCGAGAGAGACTGTGGTTTAAGTTTATCAAACGTGTGGCGGATAAATTCATCTGGGAAGGTAAACAAAAATACACGGATGAATGTTTGAAATGTATACAAGTAATTGGCAGTTAATTAAGGTCGGCTAGACTAAATGGTCAACTATTTAAATCCGTCTCCATGTCATATGTAACCGTGTCGTTTTCAATTTTAAGATAATATATCTAGTCTGTTGTAGGTCTTTGAACTGTAATAAGCCATATTACCACATGATGGCGGCTTAGGCACAGGCTCGTGGGTATCTACCCTCAATACTACATCGCTAAAAGCTAGAGCAGGCAAAATAGGCTTACATGGTCCTGGCTCTTTACTGACAGCTGGAGTGTTGAACGGTGATTAATGATGCGTAAATACGGGCGTTTTCCATTACCACCTTGATAAATACCAGGGCGGAGGGAACGCCTTAAATGTCACACTATGTGGCAATATATCGTCCATCATTTCATGCAATCTCACTCATCTGCTGGATCTTAGACCCTATTGACACTTTAAAAATGCTAAGTATTCGCATTTGTATTCGCATAACAAGAAAGACGGCAGGTGTTAATGCCCACAAAATACTTAATGTTTGTAAGCAGGTATACTGCGGGCCTGACCTCCAGAGTTGAGCTCGCATTGGGTGTGTTCGTGGGGATCACTTTTGGGTAGACATTGACCCAAGTAGAAGAACGCCTTTCAAAACGGATTACGTTTTTGCGTATGAAAAGTGTCCGACTAGCGCCTACACGACTGTGATGTATTACAACAAAAGTGGTCTCATCGCTCTACTCAGATGTTCCTAGCTGATCATCTAACAACAACCGGATATGTATTTTCCTTATCTGCTAGTATTTTGAGGCAATACCTCCAAATCTTGTATATGCGGGTAACTGACAACACGTTTAATAAATAATGGCAACAAGGCCATGTTGATGTAAGCCATGCGATAAGAAAACCACAAAGGTGTCTGAGTTTCAGGTGTTTTAGGAAGCACCTCCCTCAACTTGCCAGCTTAACTCTACAACAAACTTTATTAGGCTTACAGCTCAAACGTGCCCATTGTGTTGCATTCTCTGCTCATGCATATCAGGCGTCATTACATTCAATGGGAAATATTATTAGTGCACTGCATACAAATATTCCACACTTTTTCTAATTAGGCCCCTGTGTTCCACTAACGGAATGGAAAAAGGAAAAAGGCATGTTTAAAGTGGATTATCACATGCAAATGAACATGTGCTTTCAGCAGTTATACCAATTACTTTGTAAATCGACAACTGATCATTGCTTAGACAGGTGGCATCATTTTTGTGGTTACAATCCAATTAGCAATAGAATTTGTTTTATAAATCCTCTAAAATCTGCATAAAGAAAACCCATTCTCCCATCAGTAGGTGTTTCAACAGGCTGCCTTGATGCTGATTGGTGTAAGCTGTAGTGTGTTATGAAGTGGGTCATAGAACATCATATTTTAAAGTTTCAGATGGTCATTTTTCACTCGACAATCATAGTCACCAAAACATTTGGAAAGGCATACACCTGTCTCTATAAGGACCCACAGTTGACAGTGCATGTCAAAGGATTTAAAGATCCCAAGAACACTGGCCTTAATCATTCTTAAATGGAAGAAGTCTGTCCAACACTCTGCCTAGACCTGTCTGCCAGAAGGTTCTTGGTCAGGGAGATGACCAAGAATCTGACGGTCACTTTCATGGTGCTCCTGTGTAATGACAGAAGCTTCACCTTCCAGCAGGACACTGTCGCTAAGCGTACCCCCAAGACAACGCAAGTGTGAATTCAGGACAAGTCTGTGAATGTCCGAGTGTGGCCTGGACTTGAACCCGATCTAACATATTTGGAAAGTGTGGGAACAGTATGTACAGTATGATATTATTATTATTATGGATAAGAACAAGTTTACGTTTGTCATGTGGCAGCCAAATAATGATCATTATGTCACTAATGACATAGACTAATGACATAGACTAAATGCTCACTAAAGGCTTGCATACTCAGTCAGATGTTCAGCTAAAATCTAGGTGCACGTGTTAAAAAAATTGATTGGAGTCTCTGCATCTGCATGTTTCAGGTAAATCAAGGATTCATCCATGAAGAGCACACTTCTCCTGTGTGTCAGTGTCCACTGAAGGAGATCATATGCGCTCTTATGTTGGTTACTATGCCTGGTGTGGAGAACAAGCACACTGAGCTTCCCCGAGTCTGTTTTCCAGCTGATGAAACTAGGTTTGCACAGTATACTGGCCTTGCTGCAGGTAATCTTGTAGCAAGGAAACAGTTATCAGATCATGGAATGACAAGTGCACTTGGTGCTCTCTCCAGGCTGCGCTAGCAGACCCCGACAAAGCTCCTTGATTTTGGGATAAAAAAAACATTACCCTACAGGCCCATGCATATTTTAATTTTTTCAGCGACATGGAACCATGAACAATTGTATTCGTTTCATACAGTGTGTAAAACTGCAGGCTTTAAGCTGAGTGAAAGTGAGTTTAATACCCTGCGTTCTGAGGGCAGTAGAGGTCTACTGCCTGCTCTACATCCCATTACTATAACTATTTAACTATTTATCTATACACCATTAGGCTATGGCTTGTCAGACAATTATCTAAATAGTTTACTTAGTGACAGGCAATGTTTCGACCTACACACTGGTGTACACTCAGCGGGAAATGTATTAGGAACAAACATCTAGTACCAGAGCAGACTCTTTGCCTCCAAAACGGCTTAAATTCTTCAGGGGATATGGATTGTGTAAAAAATGCACTGGAAGGTTGGTCTGTGTTAATGCAAGCTCACTTGGTCCAAATAGTTAAACGGTGTATTTATGCCACAAACTTGCCGGGCCATTTCATCCTAAAGATATTGTTTTGGGTTGCTGTTGTGTTCCTTTGGCCCATTCTGAAACAACATTTGCTTCATGGCGTTGTGCGTTATCCTCCGTAACAATATTCAGGAGAGCTGAGGTATGTGGACAAATGGTCTCAGGCGACCTAAGCACAACATTATTACACCAACAGCTCCAGACTATCGCATTTACCTCAGGCAGGATTGGCAAATTAAGTTGATTACACAAAATCCTGACTCATGATGCTACATCATGGAACGTGGATTGCACTCCTCTATGGATCCAGCTGCAGTGATTGCGTTTTTACTGGAGCCGCTTCAGTGAATTCGCAATATAACTGAATCATTTTCTATTCTTTTTGTTGTGTTGGCTTGTTACCTACCAAAACGTCAACACGGATCTCTGAATACATTCTTTGCTTTGTTCCCAGGCAACGGTCCCCACCATGACAGATGTTGTGTGTTCAACCAGAGCAACCTGGTGGACGGGGTGTACTGCCACCCTATTGGCCACTGGATCGAAGAGACCGGTCACACAGATGAGATGAAGCACACAACTGCCTTTTACTTCGGCGTTGCTGGCCAGCAGGCTATGCATTTCAGCAGGTGACACATCAGAATCAGCTTTTTTATCAAGTGGGTTTACACATACAAGGAATTTGCTTTGGTAAATTGGTACATAACGGTAAAAACACAGTAGATAAAAGAGCACAGTAAGTAAAAATAACACAAACATATTTACTGTAAAGTTTGCATATAGTGCAGTGTGTAAGTATTCCAAAGAAGTGCATAAACGTAACACATTAAGTGTGTTAGAGGGTGGAGGGGGGTCACTGTCAGTGGGGGTTGTCTGGCCTTGTTGATGAGGCAAGATTGCTGCCAATCACCTTCTCAGCAGATCGAATGACTCGCTGCAGTCTGCTCTTGTCCTTGGCAGTGGCAGCAGCTTACCAGATGGTGATGGAGGAGGTGAGGATGGACTCAATGATGGCTGTGTAGAAGTGCACCATCATTGTCTTTGGCAGGTTGAAGCTCTTTAGCTGCCGCAGGAAGCACATACTCTGCTGTGCTTTTTTGTAGATAGAGTTTATCTCCGATTTGAGGTCCTGGGTGATGATGATGTCCAGGACGCAAAAGGACTCAGCAATGATGACTGACAAGTCACACAGGGTGATGGTGGGGCTGGGTTCTTCCTAAAATCCACAACCATCTCCAGTGTCTTCAGAGCGTTGAGCTCCAGATTGTTCTGTCTGCACCAATTCACCAGGTGATCAATCTCCCACCTGTAGGCGGACTCATCCTCAGCAGAGATGAGCCCACTGAGGGGGGTGTCATCTGCAAACTTCAGGAGCTTGACAGATTGATGACTTGCGGTGCAACTGTTGGTGTACAGGGAGAGGAGCAGAGGGGAAAGGACTCAACCTTGAGAGGATCTGGGGCTGATGGACCAGGAATCAGAGAGTTTCCCCAGCTTCACGCGCTGCCTCCTGTCAGACGAATGGATTCAGGCAGATGCAGCTGGGAGAGCTTGTCCTGCAGCAAAGGAATAATGGAAAGAAAAGCAGGGTTGGAGTCCAAAAACAGGACCCTGGCATAGGTTACGGAGGAGTCCAGGTGCTTGACGATGAAGTGGAGGGCCATGTTTACTACATCATCTACCAAATTGTTGGGTCTTTAGGCAACCTTTTTGAGGTGGGACAGCACAAGGTGCTCAAGTGACTTCATTAGGAGGTGGGCTGGTGCAGGGGGATTGAGGCACAGGGGAGGGTGTCAGGACTGTCCCATTGTCTTTCAAAGCCACAGTAGAACCCGTTCAGGTCATTGGCCAGGCGAGAGTCGTTAATGGAATGGGGGGCTTTAGGCTTGTAGTTGGTGATCTGTCTAAGGCCCCTCCAGACAGAAGCAGAGTCGTTAGCTGAGCATTGTGGTTGTAATCTCTGAGAGTAGAGCTCTTTTGCTTTTTTCATTTCCTGGCTAGACCTGTTATTTGACTTTTTAAATCTGTCCTTAACTACTGAACGCTTTCTGCTTTTCCATCCTTAGCTATCTGAGTTTAGTTGTGAACCAGGGTTTGTCATTGTTATAACTCGCCTTGGTGCGTGATGGTATACAGCAGTCCTCACAGAACCTGATGTATGATGTATGAAGCAGTCCTGAAAACATCCCAACCAGTACAGTCTAAGCATGCCCAAAGATCCGCTGCTTTGATGTTCTCACAACAGGTTTAAAGAGCTTACGTTTTTGTCTGTATGCAGGAATCAGGTGGACCATGATGTGTACAGAGTGGCCCAGTGTGGGGAACAGCATGATAGGCACCGCTGACTGTAGTGTAACAGTGATCCAGAATGTTCTCCTCTTTTGTCGGGCATTTCATTAATTGTCTGTATTTGGGGAGTTTGTGGCTGAGATTTCCTGTGTTAAAGTCCCTGAGGACAATAACAAAGGAGTCTGGGTTTTCTCGCTCCACAAACAGTATCCGGTCGACGAGCATGAGTTGTGCCTCCTGCACGTTGGCCTGTGGTGGAATGTAAACACCGACCAGAATGAATGAAGCAAGCTCACGGGGGGAGTATAAAGGTCTACAGTTTATATAGAAAGATTCCAGATCAGGAGAACAGTGCTGTTGAATGACAAGGCACTGTTAGTGTAAACACAGATACCTTCACCTTTTGTTTTCCCGGCGTTCCACTCTGAGTTGGAAGCCTGCCAGCTGCAGCGCAGAGTACGGTATCAGTTCACACAGCCATGTTCCCGTGAAGCAGAAGATGAATAAAAGTCTCTGTCCTCCCCTGCCAGTAGCTGAAGTTCATCCTGTTTGTTGAGGACGTGCATTGGATGGAATTATTCCAGGTAACGGTGTGCGAAGTCTGCGCTTGCGGAGTCATCTGAGCGCACCGGCATGTTTCCCCCGGGCACTCTGGCACGTTTAACTGCGTGAGCAAAGGTGAGGGCACCTTTGACTAGAATGTCTAATAATTCCTGAAGCAGGAATATAGGAAATAAATCTGCTGGAGTTGTTCCCCTGATGTTCATGAGATCATCTCTGTTGAAAGAACTCCGGGTATCGCAGCAGAAAACTGACTTTACCAACAAAATAAGACAAAACAACGGCCACCAACACACAGAGGCTGCCGTCCGCGGCTCCATCTTAACACCTTAAAATCTTGCCTAATTCCCCTCTCCACCATTTATGTCTCTAGACCAAGACTGGGAAGTGTCTGGGACTTATGTTTTGGCTGCTGGCATTGGTTTATTAAATTATTCACACAAGGTCCAGTCCATGCTCTTTGCTCCCCCGAATACAATAATGAGTGTACCAAGTTTTGTGTCATATAAGAGAGTTGGCTATTTTCATTATTCAGATAATGAGTTCCTTTCTCTCTAAAGCATCAGTAGAGAGGTATGCCTCCCAGCAAATATCATAGACCGTCTTGTATCCCATTGAGTTTGACTAATAAAGGTATTCAGCATCCCTTCAACCAGTAATGAAACAAGACACTTGTTGTAAGTTACATTATTGTTTGTCTGCCTTTTGTGATGTGAAAACTGGTGTATACATCCTTTGATAATGCAGTAAAAGTTAATGAGTTCCCCTGAGGGGGTGTGTTTCCTTGGTAAGTGGGACAGCCTTTTTAATAGAGCTATTGAAGGATCTATTTGTGAATCTCTTTTCCACATTCTACCAATTAAGCTGCTCTGTTTAAAGGGAAAGTTCCTCCATTTTTGTGTGGCTGTATTTTTATAAATTCTGGGCTGGTAGTAATTTTTTTTATGTTGTTTCTTTTTTACAGCAAAAAAAAATATTTGCATGAAACTATAACAATGCCTGTTATATGTTTTTACATTTCATTCCATAACACCAACAAACATCAAGATATGGATTGTTTGGACAACCTGTAGACATTTGCATAAATATGCAATGCTGACTTACGCTTGAGGTAACAATTATATTTTTTCAATGTCATAGAGAATTTATATATATATATATATATATATATATGTTTAGAAACATGTTAATATTGCATTGCAAACCAAGGCACTGAAGGAAATATAAACCATGTTCTCTGTAACGAAAAACAAAAAACTGTTTCAACTGCCTTTAAATAAAGAGGGAAATTAAAACCACATTTAACACAGTTAAACCTCCCCTTTAAAGTAAATTACTTCTTGAATTAAGATGTCTTAGATTTTGTTATTATTAACCTAATGCTTCCAAACATGTTCAGGAAAACCTCACCACAGTGCAGTAACACTTAGATTTGGAGATGAATAGCTCCTCCAACCACATCCTCACGTCCCAATTATGTTGCTGGACCCTCTTGAATCTCTAAGCTGTGACAGCCACACATGCTGTTCCTCCAATCTCTTGTCTATCAATGGGCCTTTTGTTTTCCAGCTTTCCTCTTTTGCACTTGTTTAATTACTATAGTCCCAGGGTTGTGGGAGGCAGTAAGCAATTAATTCGGAGGAACACAGCATTCAAGGCCTCTTCAGAACATAAATCATTAGTGGTTCTGTCGCATCAACACACCACAACTTTCCCTTTTTTCAAGTTGGAGAGATGGGGAAGGAAGAGAGTATCAGAATGCTATGAGGTCCCCTCTGGGGACCTCATAGATAGTTCATTTAGTTAGCACAGGCTGGCCAAATTCATTAGAGGAACAAGTATTTGTTAAACTTGTTAAAGACTAATTGATTCCTGTGAAAGAGGAAATGGAAACCTTGGAGAGGTCAATCATAGCTATTTACAAAGGGGCAGTTGGCCTGTTATCATCATCATTTAACTTCTCAATCCCTACCCATTCACAACCTGCGAGAGAGACGGTAAGTCACTCTGTTTTTTCATAGCCGTTTATTGGCGGGTTTGGCAAAAATTTGGTAAAATAGTTGACAAAGACTCATTATATTACAGCATGGAAATCCCCTCAGACATTGAGAACCTTGCTGTTATATCTCTTGATGCGAAGAAGGCCTTTAACCAAGTCAGTGGTTTCTACTTATTTGCAGACGGGTTTATAAAACTCACCTACAAATCACTGTCACCTAAAGTCGATGTTACATCCTCAGGGTGTGGAGACAGGGTTGTGCGCTTTCAGCTTCACTTTCTGCTTTGTTTTTGAGGGCTTGGATCTTCTCTGAGGAAGGCAGGCTGGGTGGAGAGAGGATGGAGATGAGGTTGGAGGGGCTACTGGGTCTCCAATCCGAGGTAGGGAAGGATGAGTAATGTTATTTTGGTTTTGTTTGGGTGTTTGAATTGTCAGATTTAGCTTTTTCTGTTTTTTTGGGGGCTTGTGGTCAGGTGTGTTTTTTTTTTAATGGGGCAGTGTTATTAGGCTGGATGGGAGTGGACCGGTGGGTGTATGACTGGGGTGCCTCTAGCTCTTATTGGTTGGTCTGGTGGTTGTTGCCTGACTGTGAAATGCGTTGTTGTCAAGCGCGTGTGTACCAGCAAAAACATCCTGGTCGAGCATGCAGAGTGTTGAGAGTCCGAATGGCTAGACACAATATGCTCAGACGAAACGTCTCAATCTTTGTCTATCCCACATCGGCCGTAGAGTCATTGCAAAAATGACAATTTCAGGATTGTGAATTGGAGAGGGATGAATTATGGCTCAAATTAATACATGAAAAAGCCCAAATATTTCGGAAACTCCGGATATAAGCCTTACATTAATATGAGACAGAATATGAGCAGATTCAGATGTTTTTCATTTGTGGCTGAGTACTTTCCCATCCTTTGTCAAGGACCTCTGTGCTGCGGGAAGAACTCAACCTTGTACATCTCCCTTAATAGCTTTTTAAATTAACAATTAAGACTGATTTCAGGGTCAACACTGGAATCATACACCCTGCTTTCAAATACATGTATCATTGTTTATCTGAAAGAGAGGTTAATGCACTTTACAGCCGGGAGCATTGTTCACTGTGGATCGGTCAAAGGTGACTACCAAGGACTTTGTATCCACCTTTGTCTTGCTAATGAAATTCAATTCTGCTTGTGGACTGTTTCTTTGGTTAAGAGATGTTTGTCTGTTGTGAGCTCCTATTTATTTCTACTGCCGAGCTTTGATATGTTGGCCAATTTACTCGGTGGATGAAATGATCTCACACCAGCCAACTCCATCAGTGTCAAGTAGAGCGGTTAAGCCTCCATGTTTTAAAGCTTATATACACTGAAATAGTTGAATATGGAAATTACACACAGGATTTTTTTGGGAAAGTTTATTAGGCGCCGTTCACACCACAGTTACTTTGTGTTGAATGAATATACCAATTTTCTCTTAGATTTGTGAATAACAAAATTTCCCTGGATTTCAGCTTATGTTTCGGGTGTCGTTTTCACCAGCTGTAAATTTAATGCAATAACTCTTTCCTGAAAACGTCCACTTATCTCTTAACGCTTATGCAGCATCTGTCTTCGAGTGGCACTGCCATGGTTTGTCATTAATTCCTAGAGTCTTCCGGGCACCAGCTGCTGGTCCAACCAGACGGCTCCCTGCGATGTCACTCGAGGGGCGTCGTTTTCTAATGCCGTCCCTTATCTGCCTGTCACTTCCTCTCACTGCCTGCTGACTGTACGCATTGTAATGAGCTTTAAATGGAGTCTGGCCTCAGAGTGACAGGGCATAAAATGAAGGGAGGAGAAGGAGGTCAGAAAATGATCACCGTGTGTGAATATGACAGGGGAGAGGAAGCAACTTCTGAGAAGTGGGGACTCTTTGAAATCTGTCTCTTTTTTTGGAGATGAGAGAACTGCTTTAGATCAGTTGCCTGTGGTTTTTGCAAGAGACTGTTTCTAAAAATACCACAGCTCTCCCCAAGGAATCTGACTGGAGTGCCTTGACCTCATACCCTTTAGGCTTTTGTCCACATGTCCCTCTTCCACATCATCTAGCCACAGTACACCCAAACCTATTCCCCTCATTTTTCTCTCCATCGATCCCGTCAGCCCCATTGCCTTACTCTCTGTTCCCTCTCTGCTCTGTTCCCAGAATTCTGCCCCAGGTGTTTCTGGGTAGTTGCCCTCGCCAGGTGGAGCACGTGACCCTCAAGCTGAAGGAAGAGCTGGGCGTTACAGCGGTGATGAACTTCCAGACGGAGTGGGACGTGGTCAACAACTCCTTCGGCTGCCGCCGCGACCTTGGACAGGACATGACCGCAGCGACCATGATGCACCTGTACAGGGACTGCGGCCTGGCATACGTGTGGCTTCCCACCCCGGACATGAGCACAGAAGGTGGGGCGAGATCATGGCTATGAAAAGGGCCGGGGCTGAGTCAGCCACCAGCCATGAAGCCCTCTAGTGCATCATTACATGGATCTGGCTAAAAACATGGTCATAATACCTCCTCTGGCATGTGCTCCGATGTCACACCCCGCAGGGCGGACCAGGATCCTGCCCCAGGCCGTTTTCCTACTGTACGGTCTTCTGGAGAACGGACACACCGTCTACGTACACTGCAACGCTGGCGTTGGGCGTTCCACTGCCGCCGTGTGTGGTCTCCTTATGTACGTTCTGGGCTGGAGCAAGAGGAAGGTGCAGTACTTCATCACGGCCAAGAGGGCAGCAGTCTACATCGACGAGGAGGCGCTGGTAAACGCCCAGGGGGACTTCATTCAGAAGTTTGGACGCCTGCACGCGTCTGTTTGCTACGCCTAGTTATTAAGGGATGCTGCCATGTTTTGGCTGTCTGTCAACGTGGGAAACCACTGCATCGATCATCTGCACACGCTCCTTGAGTTATGCAGACAATGCAAGGGGAAGTCACTAAAGTGAGAATAAACCTCTGCACTCATTCCATCGAAATAAATGCCCTGTTTTGTTGAGCGGCTGTCATAAACAGGTCGATGCAGAGATATCTTTAGGGAATTATACTTGCGCACAACATGGGTTGAGGAAGCTATTAATACTTCTTATTGTGATTGGCTGGTTTTGATGCTTTGGGGTTTGTTTTTTTGTTATTTAGTAAATATTACTTTTTGTTATTGTGTCATGAAAAGGCAGTCCAGTCCATGAACGCTGCCTGTAATATTTATATTGGTGTCCGCTGGGTTTTTAGAAGGACCTTTTGTTCAACTTGTTTTTATTAATCAATGAACAGAGCTGGCATTTCAAAAAGGCACCTTGCAGCTGTTGTTGCGGCATTTGCTGGACTGGGCTTTTAACTGCAGCCTTAGTTGTGACCAAGCAAGAGAGAATTTCAACTGGGTCAGGGACGGGGTTGGTAGCAAGGTGAGGATTTCACAGCCTTGAGTGTGAGTTTGGAATGCGCTGTTTAATTTCCTATTTTCCTCCACATTATTGTCAGAAAAAAGGATTGCTTCTGTGACACCTCATACTTTGTAAGAGACCTTCTACCTTCTCATAGTCCGTGGTGGCTCCCGGCAGGGAAAAAATATATATAGTTGCTTTGTTAAGTTGAAGCTTTAATGCTACTAAGAATAAGAAAATCAAATTTACTGCAAAATAGAGGGGAAACATAACTAACACAAATGCCGAATCTGAAAAGCCGTCCCTCCACTCCTTCTTCCTCCTCTGAAAGGAGGTGCTGCCAGAGGAGGAATAGAACGACTACTTTTTAGAGGTAATGATAATATTATATCTTTGTATACTTGTTCTTAGTATGCTAAATTATTCTGGTGCATCTTTTAAAAAAGTAACAAAATATTCCTACTGGACCATCACAAATACAGCATAATAAAATATTATAGAGATACTGTTGTTGGGCTGAGTTATATACGCAATACTTAATGTCTAGACTCGTTACTCTTCTGTGATTTTCTTATTCTTCGAATTTGTGACAAACTTTAAAGGAGCTGGGGGTTTGCAGAGTAGGTTTGTATCAGCAAATGTTCTAACTTATTACCACCAGGGGTGTAGTGTTGTTTGCTTCCAATACTCTGTGCAAATAAAATTTGGCAAGTCTTCAGAACTTAGTCGATTTGTTATTTTTTTTGTCAAAAAACGTGATTTGAGATTTATCCATTAATAATTATGTTACAAGTTTCATCCTGGTCCATCTTCTCCCACTGTACTTTCTGCTGAGAAGTTTGAAATGGATTCTTTAGATTCATACATCTGGTGAGACTTCTGGCTCTTGTCTGTAGTGTTATTACTAGGAGTCCCAAAAGCCTGAAACACAAATGTACCTACCCTACAACTTACCTTATCCATACACTAACTTCACAGTAAACCAGACTATGGACTACCTATCGGGTCATAAGGAATCCCAACTTAAATGACCAAGGGGAGCCCAGACATTTTTTTTAAAATTAGCTTGTTTGTATTAGGTTTGTATGTGAAAGAGAGAAAGAGAGGGAGCTGTTCAAGTTAGTCAGTGGAACAATTTAAGACCAAAAAACTGTGGGTTTTTCAGGGCAAGAGATATTAATCTCGAATTGAATCCCAAAACCCCTTATATTGAGAGTTCTTGTTTACCTAGTTGTGGTTGTCATCTCTCAGCAGTCCTCCCACCAAGACATCAGCATGTTTAGTCACTTCACATCTTTCTTTTACAGACACATTCATTTATGTGATTTAATCCATCCAATTTACAATTTATCCAGCGGTGGCACCACAGACAAGATAGACTTTTTTCTGTTCGCTCTCCAGTGAAATGAAATGAAATGAAAGAGAGGAAAACCCAATGGGTCGCATACACATTTTATGGGCCAGTCAGACAGTGGCATTTATGGAGGCATGGTGACAGGCTAGGTGGGACTGGTAGTGGAGGGTTGTCCACGGCATTATCATCATCAACATTTATATAATCATGTTAATGGATCTACTGTTGTCTTTCAAAAGTCTTGGTCTGCATTTTCAGATAGAACAATGTAGTAACATAGATTTCTAAATATGGAACACTGTGTTTCTATTCATTTCTACAATAGAACGCTCTGTTTCTATTCATTTCTACAATAGAACACTGTGTTTCTATATATTTCTAAAATAGAATGCTGTGTTCATATACATTTCTAGAATAGAACACTGTGTTTAAATACATTTCTCAAATAGAGCACTGTGTTTATATACATTTCTACAATGGCTGTGATTACACAAGCAGCCCAATTATAAAAATCTATCCTCAATAATAGATTTTTGACTGTTTTTAACATTGGTTTGCCTGTTATTGTGTTGTCATGGATCTTATTATGTGATGAAAATCGTCCGTTAGCCTGCACAATATAATTAATTGGCAGCCCAATTCTGATCTCTTTCCAACTAGTTGATCTTTCGACAAATCAAATGTGTTTACGGTAATGTTCTGTCCCTAAGGTAATGTTCTGTCCCTACGGTAATGTTCTGTGCCTGTGGATTCTACTTGTCCAGCAGTAATGACTTAGTCTTATTTTCTTTCACATGGTTGCTCAACCATCAGATCAGAGAACAACTTCATTCTAGTTGCCTGAGTGTGAGAGCAGCAAGTCACACATTTTACTGATGCCTCTTTTACGCATTTTAATTCACCTGTTACAGTAGATTACATTTAATGAGCAAGTGGAAGCTACAGAGAGTTTCTGAACTGGATAGCAGTCTGGCATATAGCAATTTCAGGAACAGAGACAGGACCAGCCAGATTTGAGTGCGTTGAGCGTGTCACATACAGTCCTGACATAACATATTATTTGGAATGAAAAAAATAAACAAAACAGAGGACCTCCACAAATTAAGAGAGATTTGAAATGAAAGTAAGAGAAACCAATGAGAATAAAAATTGGCATTCTATTAGGCTTATCAAGGCAGAGCCATCCAATAAATTCAAGGGCTAAGCGAGTTGTCAAGTATAGATTCAATATGTGGTTTGCCCTCCTAATATAATTCATTTCTATAGCAGTTCCCATAGAATCTCAATAAACTTGAATTGCTATGAAGTGGATGTAACCTTCTCACCCCAGTCCGACCAGACAGACGTAGCTACCACTGGTATTTTGTTGACAGGCATTTGGGTCCAACTAGTATTTTTAGCCTTTGCTCGAGCTCGTCACAAAAGTCCCCATTTTCTTCCACAGGGTCTATTATTGCTTGCACCACATCCACATTTGGACAGTCATTCGTCATCATGAGCTGTCAAGCTGTCACACCTTTCCATGTGATTCTGTGTCTGTTGCTGTAATAGCCACTCTTGCTATAATTTCATGACTTTACCTCAGGGCTCCAGAGTATATAGACCGTCCTTATTGCTTCAGCAAGCCCAAATGCAGACGTTTAATATTCGTTAAGGGTGCAGGGAGCTGCCTATCCTCCCTGTCTCCTGTCTCCTCTCCCCTCGGACTATAGCTGTCTTGGTGGGGCCTGAGGCGGTTTTGGATCTGATGGCTTTGGATGAAGTGCTTCTGCTGTGTAGCGTGTGAGTGACATGCAAGCACATCTGATTGAGCAGCGTTATCTTTATCTGATGAGAGTCTGATGCCATATCCACAATAAGCAGAACCGCATGCCCTGATATGAAGAATATGGGTAACATCAGGAGGCTGAAAGACACGGCACAGACATCCCAAAGAGGCAGAGGTAAGGATTGGAATGACAGCTGTGAATCACTGGTATTAATGCTTCTACCAGCTAGTGGTGACATCGCTTCTACCAGCTAGTGGTGACATCGCTTCTACCAGCTAGTGGTGACAATGCTTCTACCAGCTGCTAGTGGTGACAATGCTTCTACCAGCTAGTGGTGACAATGCTTCTACCAGCTGCTAGTGGTGACAATGCTTCTACCAGCTAGTGGTGACAATGCTTCTACCAGCTGCTAGTGGTGACAATGCTTCTACCAGCTAGTGGTGACAATGCTTCTACCAGCTGCTAGTGGTGACAATGCTTCTACCAGCTAGTGGTGACATCGCTTCTACCAGCTAGTGGTGACATCGCTTCTAC